>CANNZV010001343.1:0-162460 GCA_947561585.1 Caprella mutica
CCTGATTTTCCCCCATTCTACCTGATTTTCCCCCATTCTACCTGATTTCCCCCCCGTTCTACCTGATTTCCCCCCGTTCTAACCAGATTTCCCCCCCCCCATTCTACCTGTTTTCCCCTTTCTACTTAATTTCCTCCATTCTACCTAATTTTTCCCATTCTACCTAATTTTACCCATTCTACCTAATTTCCCCCCATTCTACCTGATTTTCCCCCATTCTACCTAATTTCCTCCATTCTACCTAATTTCCCCCATTCTACTAGATTTTCCCCCATTTTACCTAATAAAATCCCCCAATTGTACCTAATTTCCCCCCATTGTACCTAATTTCCCCCCATTCTACCTAAGTTTCTCAATTCTTCCTGATTTTCTTCAATTCTACCTGATCTTCCCCCATTCTACCTAATTTCCCCAATTCTACCTGATTTTCCCCATTCTACCTAATTTCCTCCATTCTATCTAATTTCCCTCATTCTACTCGATTTTCACCCATTCTACCTAATTTCCCCCCATTGTACCTAATTTCTCGCCACTCTACCTGATTTTCCACCATTCTACCTGATTTTCCCCCATTCTACCTAAGTTTCTCAATTCTCCTGATTTTCCCCATTATATCTGATTGTCCCCCATTCTACCAAATTTTCCCAATTCTACCTAATTTCCCAATTATAAGAAATTTTTCCACATTCTACCTAATTTTCCCCCATTCTACATGATTTTCCTCCATTCTACCTGATTTTCCCCATTTTACCTGATTTTCTCCCATCCTGCCAGCTGTTCAATGAAAATTTTATTCTGTGGACGATATTACTCCTGTATCGACACATGACGATGAATGGGTAATAACACGAATGACGATATTTGGTTTCAACATGTCGATAATTGGAGTTCTTCAGATATAATATTTGATTCAATGTAGATTAATTTATACTAAACTAATTGCATAGTACTCTATATGGTTGAAAATATATGAATTTTATCTCTTAGTTGGTTCTGTCGTGAATGCATTAGTAGGACAGAGGATACTCGCACAATAATAACAGTTTTAAAGGAAACCTCTTAAGTGGTCGATAAATGGAGACTTCCCCCTATTATAATTGTTTCCTAAAGTATATAAACGTTTTTAGAATAATTTGATTCAATTTTATACCTTTACTGGCTTTACACGAATATTAAACAGATTTATTAAACCTAATACCTAGTTGACAATCAAAACAAATGGTGTACATTCTTCTTCTTTTGACTGAAAATTAGATGTTCGGAAATAAAATAGGTTTTGTAGAGTTTTGATTATAAAAATCTTTATAAGCATATAAAATTAAAAAGATGCTATCACATTTGATGGGGCTTGCAGTAAAATGATAAGAAACGTTAGCCTCGCTGATTTAATTAATAAAAAAATTGCTTGGTGGGGACCACTGAGTATATATTATAGGTATGGAGGTAGCATGCCTTGCAAGGAAAAGTGATGCCAAAAAGTGGCGCCATGGGCGTGTCTTCCCCCAATGCACCCCTGCCACTCGGTGCAATAGGGTTGTATGCCCCTCCTCCATTGCTCAGTTCTGATCGAGTAACAGTCGAGGGAGGCGATGTTGTTCTGTTTTGCTTGTATCTATCACAATGTTGATATCAAATTATTTACCAATTGTGATATATTTTATTTCTGAAAACATATGGTTTACTAATTGTCGCAATTGGTGGGATTTATGAACACATTATCTTTTATAGTTGGCTTCTCATTCAATTATATTATATTCATATTGAAAGGTAAATTAAAAAGGTTAAACAATCATAATTGTTTTAATCACAACTCATTTTTAACACTACTTTCTGGTTTAGAGGATAATGCTAATGTAGGCTTGCATGCTTCATTTACTATCTCTTCTCATTTTCCTCTTAGAGTGTTTGCTAGGTAGGAATTTGGGTTTCATTTACTTACTCATTTATTTCTTCCATCTTTCCCAATCCACATTCTTTTTAATTAAGTAACTGCTTTTGTGCATACCTGAGCTTGGTCAACGAATCGTGGTAGATGAATTTAATAACGGAGCCACTTTTCTTTCTGACTGCCTCTTCGAGTCCCTTGTATTTAACTTCCTTTTGATGTTAGCGATATAGTTTTTGGTTCCGAAACAGACTTCAATTCTTTGAGTCATAAGATTTGAGAATAAAAAGGACCAAGTTGCATAGGTGGTTTTTATCATTATATTATTAAACTCAATAGTACTGAATGTAAATTAAAATAATATGCTGCATTATAAGGTATTTATTTCCCCTCTATAATCTGGAACCAATCTAAACAATACAGGCAACAATCTTAAATGAAGCTTAGAACAATCAATCAATCATAAAGGTACGGGAATACTTGATAAGGAATTGCTTCCTTCACCTACAAATTACGGCGGCTAAAGGAAAGCGATTAACTGCTAACTTACGCACCATTCAAACCACACTAACTAAATTCTACACCTAGTCCTCTACCTATCTCACACACGATAGAATCATTCGATAAAACATAATATCAATATACATCTCCCTCTGGTGGAGGAGTTTGGAATCTTAAATCATGGATGCATTTAACATTTTACCTTCTTGATTATTCATAAGGTGAAGTCACCTCTTCACTTTTACAGAAAACCATGTTGGTCTAGTACAGAATTACAAGTGAGTTTCATAGTAGACCAAGCTAGCCTGGAACGTAACTCTGGTCTTACAATTCTACGGAAATAAAAAAACAATTATTAGATAAATCGGAGGTTGCATTTCGTAAAATGGATACGTACACTAAATGTTCGTTCGGATAAATCTTTCGGCCAAAATAATGTCCGTTTGGGCCAAATATCCTTCGGTCAAAACCCAAATGAAAATGTAATTCGATATGATGTCCGCACACGATATTGGACATACTGGGCAGATTTAAGGAATCATAAACCTCCACAAAATTTACTTGATATGACTATTCGAACAAATAAATCTAGTGAGGCTATAGAAATATAGAGCCTATAGGCTATAGAAATATAGAGCCAAATATGCTGACCTCCATTACTTTCTCTCAGAGATGGCGTGTTCCAATAGATATGTGTATCATACTAGAACTCCTGATGTCATTTGCTTAGTATCAAATGAAGTTGCTTACTACTTATTCACAATTTTCTCCTGTCTCGGTAATTGAATATCTATTTTTTCTTCATTTTTCGATTTTTGTGTCGTCAATTTAATAGTTTGTGATAATATTGATCTCACAAGTGAACCTCAGAGAATTGCCTTGTTCTAGATCCTTATTTTAATGGTATGAATTGTACTATACTTAAACTTAAGTGAAGAATCACATCTTTGCCTGCGTGGCCGGTAAAAGTTCCCCGCGGAAAGTTCCACCAGGAAGATTCCACTGGCGTTAAATGTCAAATGTGGAAAATTCCACCATGGAAGATCCCACCATTTTGGAAAAATAAACAAACTAACAGTAAAAATAAACATTATATTTTAAATGTATTTCTATGTCTAGGTATTTTGTATTTCTAAATGAACAAATATTCCTTTCAAATTTAAAACACTGTATTAATCCATTATAAAGGCATTAAATATTAACTGGTAAATCGTGACAGAATATGACATTGGTATGACAACACTGCTAAATTTACCTTCTTGAATCTAGCAACTGAAACACTTAAGTTCAGATTTTAATATTTGATACAAAAATAAATTTTGTTAGTTATATTCATTATTGAAAGTCTTAATATTGGGCAGTAATATGACAAGTATGTTTTTAATGTCTATTGCTTTAGAGTCAATTTAAATCAGTGACCTGCTGAACTGAATTTATTTTAAGATGTTCTATATCAATAGAAACTCTATAAGTGCTATAATTTATGTATCTTATGTGAGTTTTGAAGTTATGATTTTTTTAACTTGAATCTTTAATATTTTTCGTTGAGAAAATGCTACGAAAGACAATATGGATTTCTATTTTATTATGAAATATGAATGATATATCGTCGAACAATTTAATCAGATAGTTGTTGATATAATCAGTTGTTGATGATCTTTTTGTCATCGATTATAATCTCCGATCGAAAGCCGCCGTTCTGTTATTATAATTTCTTGATGGGTATTGGGGTCACTCTGTCCTTCTTTCTACCTCCATAGTTACAGACGCACAATTCACTGTCGTTATTCATTTGTTTGTTTGGTGCACGAAGAGTTAGTGATTCTGCGAAAAGTAATTCCGAAATGAAAGGGTTGTGTGTGTTGGTTCTAGGTAATTTCAAAATATTTATTGAATTTAATTGATGAAAGCGTGAGTGAAATTTAATGTTATTGCTGTTGTTAACCGTATTTAAAAATGGTTTTCAGTTTAAATTATAAGTCTTCTATTATCATTGTTTTAATATTTTAGTTAACGATATATTTTTTAGGCTGATATCACTACATATTCAGATTAAATTTTATTTTTGTTATTTAGTTGTTGGATGGTAACTGACATAGGTAGTGATATTGTTCTATTATATGCTATTTCTATTTTAGATCAACATACCAATAGGATATGTTCGTTTTGCCAAAGTATTAATTCTCTCTCCTGAGTAATTTTCAAATCAAAGACTGATGCACTATCTGGAAAATTAAAGTGAGGCAATCAACTGATTACTGCCAGTAAATCTCGAGATGTCGTACTATTTCATCAGGCTGCTCTTATATTCATGTCAATAGTCAACTTCAATCTGCACCTACATGTATAATTATTATGCTATCTACAATAATCTTCAAAAATATATATTCTTTTCTGGTTAAAACTTTCTCTATATATGAAATCATAGATTCTAACTATAATAAAATTAACTTTATACTCAAGCAAAGGCTATATTAAAATTATATCTATATCAAAATTGAATATATATTCAAATTAAAGCTATACTAAAATTGAATTCTTATTAAAATTATACTTAGGTATTTCATATTTATATCTAGCTTCTAAATTTAAAACAATTTCAAGTTCTGGAAACAGTTTTGGGAGGTATATGGACGGAAGTAGACACCAAGATATTTCTCCACTTCAATTTACCTTAAGCCCGTATTACACTGTGGCGCTCGCTATGGCGGTCGCCACAGTTTTGTTATTTTTCTCTCTAACTCCGCCCCTTTTCTCTCTAATAGCGAAAAATGTCTTGGCGAGAGCCACGAAATTTTGATCGCTCACTGCGCGATAGAACCAACACCGCCACCGTTTTAGAGGTGATGAAAATGTCACTGAAGCCTGCTAAAGAGATTTGAAGTAGTGGAAAAAGTATTTTGTTTAATTTTAAAAGTTATTTAAGACTTTGTACGGCTACTGCGCGATACAAAAAAAGAATGAACGCTTCTGTGTAGTGTCCAGTGTTGCCATACAATCAATGGAATTAAACTTTTTAATATATACGCATGGAATTGCTTCACACAACTATCAAAAAGATAATTAACTGAATATAATATTCGTGATAACATCGAATTTTATTGGTACGATTCATTTCATAGTAAATTTTTCAATTTTCCCTAAATTTCAATGCACGATCACCGCCATATCGACTCGCCTAGTGTAATGGCAATTTTGAGAATGGTGAGCGCCATATCTGTAGAGAGAGACAACAGCACCATGGCGAGCGCCACAGTTTTCTTATTTTCCTTTCTAACTCCGCCCCTTTTCTCTCTAATACCGAATAATTCCATGGAGATCGCCAAGAAATTGTAATCGCTCACTGCGTGATAGAACGAACACCGCCATCGTGTTAGAGGTGATGAAATGGTCACTGAAACCTGGGAAAGAGATATAAAGTAGTGGAAAATGTATTTTTTTTCATTTTACGAGTTACTTAAGACTTTGAAAGGCTACTGCGTGATCTGCATAAGAAATAACCAGGTTTTGTATAAAAAAGAATTAACGCTTCTGTGTAGAGTGTACACTGTACAGTGTTGCCATGCAATCAATAGAATTAAAAATTTAAATACTATGTAGGCATGGAATTGCTTCACACAACTATTAAGAAGATAATTAACTTATTATATATTTGTGATGACATCGAATTTTAGTGCTACGATTCATTTCATAGTAATTTTTTCAATTTTTCCTAAATTTTAATGCACGATCACCGCCATATCGACTTGTCTAGTGTAATAGCAATTTTGAGAATGGTGAGCGCCATATATGTAGAGAGAGACAACACCGCCATGGCGAGCGCCACAGTGTAATACGGACTTAATTTAAGCCCGTATTACACTGTGGCGCTCGCTATGGCGGTCGCCAAAGTTTTGTTATTTTTCTCTCTAACTCCGCCCCTTTTCTCTCTAATAGCGAAAAATGTCTTGGCGAACGCCACGAAATTGTGATCGCTCACTGCGCGATAGAACCAACACCGCCACCGTTTTAGAGGTGATGAAATTGTCTCTGAAGCCTGCTAAAGAGATTTGAAGTAGTGGAAAAAAGTATTTTGTTTCATTTTAAAAGTTATTTAAGACTTTGTACTGCTACTGCGCGATACAAAAAAAGAATGAACGCTTCTGTGTAGTGTCCAGTGTTGCCATACAATCAATGGAATTAAACTTTTTAGTATATACGCATGGAATTGCTTCACACAACTATCAAAAAGATAATTTACTGAATATATATTCGTGATGACATCGAATTTTATTGGTACGATTCATTTCATAGTAAATTTTTCAATTTTCCCTAAGTTTCAATGCACGATCACCGCCATATCGAATCGTTTAGTGTAATAGCAATTTTGAGAATGGTGAGCGCCATATCTGTAGAGAGAGACAACACCGCTATGGCGAGCGCAACAGTGTAATACGGGCTTTAAATAGCTTCAGTTGCAGTCTAATGTATCACATATTACGTAATTTGGATGTACTTCAAGTCTATCTAATTCTTTTGTCTACCCGGCTTAGCTGATTATATTTCTTAAATATTGTAATAATGTATTGTATCTTATTTATCTAATAAATATTACAATTTACAGGTAAATACTATGTCTGGCTGGAAAAATGTTTTATTTATAGACAACAGTGGTCGCTGTAGGAGAGTAGTTAGCATTTCAAAGAAACGATATTGAAGTAACAACAATCTCAAAATGATATTTATTGATCGTGTTTTCAGTAAATAATATGTGTTAAAAGTAGCACTATAACTAAGGTATCAGCAACTAAACCCGAAGAAATGCTTTAAAGGTCCTCTCCAAGCAAATTTTTTTATTGCTTAAATCAACGAGGTTAATGTTTTTTTTATCATTTTACTGCAAACCCCATAAAATTTGATAGCATATTTTTAATTTTATATGCTTTTAAAGATTTTTATAATCCAAACTCTACAAAACCTACTTTACTTCCGACTTTCTAATTTTCAGTCTAAAGAAGAATGTACACCATTTGTTTTGATTGTCAACTAGGTATTTAGTGTAATAAATTCATTTATTATTCGTCTAAAGGTTTAAATTTTGATAAACTTACTATAGAATCGTTTATATACTTTTAGAAACAATTTATATCTTAAAAGAATGCCAAAAACGCATTGTTTGTTTAAAAATCTAAATTTGAAATCAAAACAAAGAGTGTACAATCTTCTTTCTCAGCGTCAGGTTGGAGATTCGCTCGATTGTTGCTCACAGAGTATTAAAAAACTTTAAAAACAAATAATAAAATAAATACTGAACCGAATTGTATGCGGTTTGCGTAATAATGATCGTAGACCTTAGTTCTATAATATTATGTAATAAACTCATTTTTTTCCCGGAGCCTGGAGAGGACCTTTAAAATTGACAATATTGACTTTGAAATTGGCTTTAAGATTGCTAATATTAAATTTATTCATTTGCATATATTCAGTGCTAATTAATTATTATTAGAATATTTGAAGAACATCTGTTAACAAAGAAAATGTATTGCAGTAAGATTAGTATATGAATAAATAGCACTGAATATATGAAAATGAGTAGATTAAGTATTATCAATTTTAAAGCCAATTTCAAAGTCTATATATCAAACTTTATCATTTAAAGCAGCCGCTGCAGTAGTTATATGGTCCTTGTGGTTGCTGTTAGATCGAGTAGGTCCTTTTTGCCTGTTATAGAGAATGGCCGTTATAGAATCGGTCGGTTTCGTGCAAAGTTTATGAAAAACCACACTATGGTGAAGATAAGAATTTTCGGGAGCTTTTATTCTGTAACCAGCAAGAACAGCAGAATAGTTATTCTTTCTTCTTGTGTTCTTCTCAGCCACGGACTTCACCTTATCCTAAATCTTGACAGGTTTGTCTACCTTAGGTATGTCGTGATTCTGAGTGACATACATACCAGCGTAAATTCCAACGCCTATAGTTACCTGCGAAAGTTAGTAGGTTTCTTAAGGCTTCTTGGTCCATGCTTTCTCAAGGTTACGTTTTGACACATAATAGGAAGTACTGGCATCTGCTTCCCAATGAATCCAAACCAGAATAAAACCAATCGGGTTCAGGTCTAGTGATGAGGACGTCTCTTTGCTCCTGAGACGTGGAAAGTGGCATTGAAACCATCTTAGTGTTCTCTTGGAAGTGTATGACAGTGCGCAGTCTGGTTGGAATGTTTAAGGCTTGTCTTTTGGTTTCTCTAAGTGTGGGAGACAAAATTGTTTCAATGTGCGAATTTCTGTTAACTTTTTGCGTCTTTTGAAACAAAGAGGAGGAGAGACTTCAATGTTCTGGTTATGGCGGCCCAAATCATGATGGAAGAACGTTACTGACGTCTGTAAACCGTTCTTATCGAGTCAGGAAGGTCTGCAGATGGTTTTGCTAGGATTCTATCATTTTAATCGGCAGAAGATTGCATTGACAGTGTTCATTTTTTCATCAGAGAAAATGATCTCGTCTGTGTTCGTACCTGCACTCAATTGGTTAAGAAGATTCTTCGCTCAAACCAGTTTTTTTAGAATAATTCAGTTCAGAATTAACTACTTCTGACGTCCAAGAATATCGCAGCATTCCACTTCGATGATGATAATCTTCAGTACTTTTAAAAACTTGATACTTCTTATCAGGGTAGTAACCAGTGGATCTTGGAGATATAAGAAGCTTCACTATATCAGATTTTGTCTTGCCCACCCGATGGAGTTCATTTAATGATTCAAACTTGTCATTAATTGTGGATTATGTTAACTCACGATAGAATAAGAAATACAAGGCTTCTTAATTTCCTAATACTAAAAACTTGGAGCAACAGTCATCAGATTGAAGGGTAAATTTTGCCACCCTTGTTTTTGGCAGTCACAAAATAAATGCTTAATTCCATTAGACTTGAAACTGTGAAGAGATTGAAAAATGCATAATACTGTTTAATTAATAATGTACTATAAAACAAAAAATCTTCTTATTATGTTAATTTCTCAAATTACAGTTTTTTAATTTACTATTATTTTCAAATTTAACAAATTTGTTTTCTTGAACAGAGACCTATTTTGAAATATCTACAAGCATTACAACTAATGTGGTTTCTTTTAAACTGTCCAAAAAATATTACGTAAGCACTTTCTTTGGCTATACCTCTGAAATAATAATAAATGCATTGGACTGAGGGGCTGAAAATGGAGGCTCAGTGGAAGGATATCAGTCCTTGGAGTAGGAGGTGGAGTGGAGCTCTGGGGAGTATTCTCTCCTAACTGGAACTTTTTGGACACTATTTCGCCATCTTCTCAATTCAGGTTGGAGAATAATGTATAATATACACGAATAGAATATTATGGAATGTCGTATATAACAGTACAATACACAAATTTCTGTATTATATTTCAAAAATTTCAGTTAATTTATGTTTATGAAATTTTTTGTAGCCATTATGAAATATATTCGAAAAAATAGGATTTTTTGTTCCTACTGAAAAAAACTAAATACTCAAATATGAAACACCTAAAAAGTGAATTTGATATAAAAAAGTTTAACTCTCTCATCGTTATTATATAATATTTTATACCTTATAATGATGAAATTCGATCTTGTAAATTCAATTTGTTAATATTTGTGTATTATATAAATCTTTACGATCGAATACGAAAGAATTTTTTCGTACGTTCGCATTTAATTCAAATATATTAAATTAAATTATTCATATCGAAAGTGGAAAAAGGGGAAAATATGTCTATTTTTATTGTTCATTTTTTACGAACTTTTTTAAAAAACATTTTCTTGAATAACAACCATCGATTTTTTTAGGAATATTATCCCCACAAACTTAAATCTATTATTAAATGATTTAAATCTATTATTGTTTTCGATTCTTTGGTACAATTTGACAAATATTCAGATTGGCAAGAAAGAGTACAATAGATGCAAAATAATTCGAGAGATTCTTTCCAATATAACAAATGCATTTCAAATTTAGAATGGTATGTGTGAATTGAAACGCAGAACACTTTGATGATAGATAGATTCCAATGCACCATCTGTTACTAAGCCGTGTGACCCTTTGTCACTGATAGTACATACCGTTTGGAAGTTCTCTTCGATAACAAAATATAAACAGGATGACAAAAACAATCATTAGTACGTTACAGAGCTTAAAAATAAACATTTTTACCAAATTGATTTGGAACCATTTGGCCCAAATTAGATATTGGGATGTTGCAGGTTCGGATACTCACAGTACTCGGAAAGTGGGTGGTAATAGAGGTCAGTAACTTCTAAAGCTCAAATTGGTTAATCAACTTTGTTAACACACACATTCCGAGAACTGTGAGTGTCGGTCCCTTAGGATAATCTTTAATGGAAGTAGATGTAGTTAGGTGCATTTTTTTCTTTTTCTCACACACACTATCTGGAAAAAAAGAGATTCCATCTCCACTCTTTCTGTGTTATCTAAGCAGAGGAAGAAAAAGTCTCTAGTACTGTGATTAAGGTGGGAAAAGTAACAGCTTGCAGGAACGCATGCAAGGGGTTAGGTTGGTGGGAGGGGCTGTGGGGAATGGAGCAATACACCCCGTGGGGAGGAAAATGATATTATTAAATGGATATTAGAATGCAGAGCAAGAATCGATTGGATTGGATTTGTCAATAATTAGTCATCAAATATCTAATTTCGGTTTATTCGTCCATTTATAATGATAATTCGACTATTTGATTCAAATTAGGAAATTTATATTGACGAGCTTGCATTTGCATAACTAAATTACTGGAGTTTGGATACCAAATTGTTGAATTTCTCTGTTCAGTTTAATTAGATTTTGTAAATACTATTCAGAGAAAATATTAATATAGGTTTCCTTGGGTTATTACACAATTGCGATATAACACAGCAGCCGATAGCAAGTTACAATGGATATTCAATTTTCGATTGCAAGTAGGTATATTATGATGGATCCTTTCATTGTAACGTGTACTGGATAGGAAGGATCTATTCTGTTAACCGTGTAGTGGCTAGGAAGGATTTATTCTGTGAACCGTGTAGTGGCTAGGAAGGATCTATTCTGTGAACCGTGTAGTGGCTAGGAAGTATCTATTCTGTGAACCGTGTAGTGGCTAAGAAGGTTCTATTCTGTGAACCGTGTAGTGGCTAGGAAGGATCTATTCTGTGAACCGTGTAGTGGCTAGGAAGGATCTATTCTGTGAACCGTGTAGTGGCTAGGAAGGATCTATTCTGTGAACCGTGTAGTGGATAGGAAGGATCTATTCTGTGAACCGTGTAGTGGCTAGGAAGGATCTATTCTGTGAACCGTGTAGTGGCTAGGAAGGATCTATTCTGTGAACCGTGTAGTGGCTAGGAAGGATCTATTCTGTGAACCGTGTAGTGGCTAGGAAGGATCTATTCTGTGAACCGTGACATTCAATTTGAATGACACACTGAAAACCTCATCATTAGCAACTACACGTCACACTGAAAAGATATTTACCAGCTACTTCCTATTGAAAACTGATCATCGTTCTGAATCTTCCTATCGACTACTGTGTCATATCGACAATGGTGAATTCACTCTCTGAAAGATTTTTTGTGTTGGTATTCTCGTTGTCCAAAATGTTGAGTTGGTTATGCCTGTGAGTCATTCACCTGAAAGTGTTGAAAACATCTGCCTGTTCCCAGGGAAAGAAGGTGGATAGGGATGGGGGATGCACCTCATTTGCCTCAAATAACAACCCTGTGAATTGGTATCTATCTGAACGGAAAGTGTCTGTTGTTGTAAATTGATATATTTACCACTTTGTAGATTATGATGAAAGATTTCTCAGATTGATATATCCAGCGTTAAAAGTCCAAAGTTACTTTACTATACTTTGAATGGGATGTTCCTTTCTCTTCATTGAACAAACTTATTCGGGAACAAACTTATTGCTAAATGTGAATAAATTTATTCGGGAATGACAATCAAAGAATTTAATTGAAATATTTCAATTTTAAATATAGCTTACTGAATAAATTTAGATTTAAAATAGTTCATATATTGATAATTCTCAGTTTTCGAGTACATATTGCGAAATTACCTTACCTATATTTCACCGTTACACGGATCAATGTAAAAACCTAACAGAGACCCAAATATTTTGACATCTCCTTGCAGATGAACAAGATTATGAATCCAAGTCACTATTACAGATTTCTATATGATGGACAGTAATTTCCGTCCTGTGTTGTGAACTACACCTTATCTAGAGTCCTCTGACGTCCTAGCAGAACGAACACTCATATGAACTTTTCATTCATAACTCAAATTTTATTCGTTCTGTATGAGAAAATTTTTTATCACTAAAAGAAAAGATTCTTTCACAGTTTACTAATTTCACATTTTGTAAATATTTTGAAATTTCTCCTGCTATACACAAACATGATTGTAAGATTTGAAAATGATTGGGAAATTCGAAAATTGTGATTTGTGAAATTAGCATCATCACAGTGACTCTTTTCTATGATAGTACATCATCACAGTGACTCATTTCTCTGATAGTACATCATCACAGTGACTCTTTTCTCTGATAGTACATCATCACAGTGACTCTTTTCTCTGAAAGTACATCATCACAGTGACTCTTTTCTCTGATAGTACATCATCACAGTGACTCTTTACTCTGATAGTACATCATCACAGTGACTGTTTTCTCTGATAGTACATCATCACAGTGACTCTTTACTCTGATAGTACATCATCACAGTGACTCTTTTCTCTGATAGTACATCATCACAGTGACTCTTTTCTCTGATAGTACATCATCACAGTGACTCTTTTTTCTGATAGTACATCATCACAGTGACTCTTTTCTCTGATAGTACATCATCACAGTGACTCTTTTCTCTGATAGTACATCATCACAGTGACTCTTTTCTCTGATAGTACATCATCACAGTGACTCTTTACTCTGATAGTACATCATCACAGTGACTCTTTTCTCTGATAGTACATCATCACAGTGACTCTTTTCTCTGATAGTACATCATCACAGTGACTCTTTTCTCTGATAGTACATCATCACAGTGACTCTTTTCTCTGATAGTACATCATCACAGTGACTCTTTTCTCTGATAGTACATCATCACAGTGACTCTTTTCTCTGATAGTACATCATCACAGTGACTCTTTACTCTGATAGTACATCATCACAGTGACTCTTTTCTCTGATAGTACATCATCACAGTGACTCTTTTCTCTGATTGTACATCATCACAGTGAATCTTTACTCTGATAGTACATCATCACAGTGACTCTTTTCTCTGATTGTACATCATCACAGTGAATCTTTACTCTGATAGTACATCATCACAGTGACTCTTTTCTCTGATAGTACATCATCACAGTGACTCTTTTCTCTGATAGTACATCATCATAGTGACTCTTTTCTCTGATAGTACATCATCATAGTGACTCTTTTCTCTGATAGTACATCCTCATAGTGACTCTTTTCTCAGATAGTACATCATCACAGTGACTCTTCTCTCTTATAGTACATCATCAGAGTGACTCTTTTGTCTGATAGTACATCATCACAGTGACTCTTCTCTCTGATAGTACATCATCAGAGTGACTCTTTTGTCTGATAGTACATCATCACAGTGACTCTTTACTCTGATAGTACATCATCACAGTGACTCTTTTCTCTGATAGTACATCATCACAGTGACTCTGATAGTACAAACGATTTAATACATTAAATTGTAAACAGTTTATGTAGGCGTAACAAGTGAATAAGTCTTTCAGTACCTCAATCTTTTTACAATCAGTTTAATGTTCTTGGAGAAAATATTGGCTTATATATTTGACATAAAATTTTGAATGATATCTCTCTCATTAGCGTAATTAAAGGCATTGGAAGTACTTTTCAACGCTCTGAAATTTTACTCAAAATGAACACAGTATTGAGAACTATTGTTACGATCACTTCTTGGGTTTGAGAATTGACACTAGACTTTCAAATTTTAATGGGAATATATGTAAATTTATCCTTTCAGAACTAATTGTTTATTCTTTATTTCCATGATTTAGTAACTGATCTAATTTATGTCTATCAATTACACAGGAAATGAAAGCGTATAATGACCGGTTCAATTTTATTATAGGCACAAATATAAAAATACACAGTTTGGCAAATATGGACTTATTAAGGATAATTAAGGTTGTTAACTCCACAAAGTCTAGGGCCAATCTAACAGAGGACCAAACTATACAGGAAAGCATCAGTTCTAGGCTTATTTTCGAATTGGACTACAAACAGCTCATTATATACCTAGGCCTTATATTCAATTATAATCCTACGGATACAATAAGAATGTCTTACGGTGGTATTTTAACGGACTATTAGGGTAAGGGTTAAAAGAGAGGATGTAAGCAATTAACATCATTCGATACTTTTGAGAAAGAAACAATGTTATTTCAAGAGTTATTGAAATATATAGGTATAGCTATTCTTATTGAAATAATAGTTCATAACACTCTTAACGCTAGTCTGATCACAAATGTTGCTAATGATATTGAATTTGGGTATCTAGCTGATTATTCTGTAACAGATGCGTTAAAGGGTCTATTATAAAGGGTCTATGGAAACAAAGGCAGAAAATGTGCAAACACCGATCGTGCAACAGATGTGTTAAAGGGTCTATTGGAAGAAAAGACAGAAAAATTATAATTGCCGATCTTAGGATTTTGATCGGCCATTATAATCGATGGTAAAAAGACCATCTAACTAAGATGATAAAATGATAAGACGAAAGTTCAATGAAAATTGACCCTAGATTTAAAATACTTCTTATCTTTTGTCGGACACATCCTATTGTAATTTTGCCGATAATGTCTGAAATTCTGTTTCTGTACGATAAAATACCATCAATAATTACCGCAAATGGCGGTAAATTAGACGATCGGCCTATTATAATTTTTTTTACCGTGAAAATATGTGCCGAATTATTTAGGTTAGATTTTATTGAAACATACTCATATATTTATTTCATTAGAATGGTAACTCCACATATTTGAATCTAAAGTATGTATATATATCAATTTAATTAATATTGAGTGTATTCCTAGCATTGGAATTGATATCAATATTCTTTGAATTAGTTGTTATAGCATAAAATAGAAAATATTCACAAATAACGGGGTTTATTATATGAAAAAAAAATCATCAGAACACACAAAAATAAAAAAATAATTGAACGACAATAGTTTTCCATTGAAAAAACAAGAGGAAATAATATTATTATTTTGAAATACTAATTTAAAACAGGAAAGGACATATTTCAACTTTTCGATTCATATATTTGTTTGAATTGTGAATGAATATCACATTAATTCTATGGTAATTTAAATCAGTATTTCATATCATTGTAGTGATAAATACTCTTTATTTTCCTTTCTTTTCTAATAATCACTTTAAAAACTCTGCCCCAACTTTCTCTCTCGAGTATTCAACATCTGCTACAAAATTGGCCTTAAATTCTAAGAATTGCTGCCTATAATTACTAATAAATTGCTTGTTATAATATACAATATGCATATTGGTCTAAATATTATTCATTGTTTGATGATTTTTAATATGCGGCAAATAAATGTCCACAATGTCATAGTATGAACCTTAATTGAAGAATTCAGATATAATTGTTATATTATTAATTGTTATTAACAATAGTTATATATATATATATATATATATATTGTTCATAGTTTGAACATATTAATATGAAATATATTCAGTAGATACCTTAAACTAACTAGTCAGTAATTTTACTCAAATGGTAGAAAAAAACAAATTTTCTGCTTCCTACACAATGAAGTGTTCAGTCAAAGTGTGGCCCAGTGCGTGTTGCTATTCTGACAACTTGCTTATGTTGCTTGTTTATGCCTTCTTTGTATGACTTCATACTTTATACATAGCAAAATAAAACAAAATACAGCATTTATGCCTTCTTTGTATGACTTCATACTTTATAAATAGGAAAATAATACAAAATACAACATTTATGCCTTTTTTGTATGACTTCATACTTAATACATAGCAAAATAAAACAAAATACAACATTTATGACTTTTCTCCAAGTAGGAAAAGTACACAATGTAGTTTTTTGGTTACAATTCAAAATGAGAAGATTCTAGAAATAAATAAAAAGATCTAAATTCAATCTTACTGATAACATTTTAAAATGTAAAGAATCTTTAATCAAGAAAGGAAAAATCGAATGAAATTCAGTCTTTCTTATTATTTTTAATTATTTCTTTGATTAAATTTAACTGTGAAATGATTTGTTAGCAAAGGAATAAAGTAAGTAAAAAATCCAATAATCGAATTATTTTTTCACCATCTAAAGAGTCTCTAATCAATTTCTTCTCATCAAGCTTCTCTTTCACTGCCACCTGTCACTGTCCAATCTTGGAATCTTGCATCCCAGTATCCCTGCATCCAGCCTCTTATTTGGTGATAAAACTTGGGTGGATTGAACTCAAACTTAGAGGTTTATGCCCCGTACACACTATCAAACACTTCGTCAGACTAATTAAATTCAGTTCGATTTCGTGTTGTCAAACACTGAAACTAGAGTTTGTAGAGATTCAACATGTTGGACATTTGTTTGTCAGTACAATAGGAACGAAAAATTAAGTAATTGTATTATTTCAAAGGAAGGTGATTATTTATTTATTATTATTCTGCCATACAATGTCGTATGAGTAGATTTAAATACAGTATCTATTTTTATCTACTTTATCCATAGATATAACAACCAATGTTTGTCAAAGATTTATTTGATGTGAACATTTTCATATAATGATTTTAATTGCATAAAATATGTATGTATTTAAAAATTCACGGTTTGAATTTCACATCAATATTTAGAATATTTTGAAGTTTTATTTCTTTAATCTAAAAATTCCTTTCTTTCATATTATACAATTCCACTTCAAATTGTTTTTCCAAGTAACTATATATTGTTTGCCCATTTCTGGACAAAATTATATAAGATAATATTTATTATAAAATGATATATTGGTATCTCGTTATACAGAATTAGATAATTAATCATAATACCTTACGAAAATACCTATTGGTATTTTTTGTTCATTTATTGGAATAATGTCTGACGAACTTTATTAAATATATTGATTTTTAAGTTTGAATCCTTCTCATTTTTTATATTTTCAATTTATTAAAAATTGAGTTTAGCAAATGCCACTGATGCATCAAACTATAATGCAAGACTTTCAACCGTCACAGTTCACAATTATATTTCAGTTTATAGTAAGTTCATCTGTCAGAACGATTCAACTGATGACAAATTATAGTTTGCCTTTAATTACTTTCTGTGTAATCCTTTGACAGGGAGACTTAATCAGTGGATTAATGGCGTCATTAACATCGAATTAACGAAGTGTCAACTGTGGAAGGTGATTTAGATTTGTGCGTCCCAGAAGCATCTGGCACGTCACATAGCAATTAAATTAACACGTAGATATTGGATAGGTGGAATATGACGGATAAATTGAATGTGTACGAATGGTATTTCGCATATATTCCGATTGATCTAAACTTTATATTGTTGGTATGAATGAATGATTAAAAAATGTAATATGCAATACGAAAGATTAAATTCATGAAGTACTTCAATATGAATAATAATATTATTGTATAGGTTGTACATAGTTGGTAAATTCAACATAAATAAATTTAAATTCGTTAAGGAAATATTAAAATACCAAAAAGGATCAAATAGCATAGGAGTTACCATTCATGTTCTTTAAAATATTCACAGGTTGTGGCGTCAATTTCCTTTTGTATTTCGGCACTTTGTATTCAACTGTGAAAATATCCATTTGATATACATGAGATATTGATTCAATACGCTTTATCTTTGAGACTATGCAAAGGAATTAATTGAAATAAAGTCGTGAATTACTGCAAATAAGCATCCTGAAATGTTATGGATAAGTCCAAAATTGTCTCTATCGTCATATAAGTTTATTAACTATTTGATTCGAGATATCCTGAGATAATTCCATCGAAGTTGATCAGGAAGCTTGTTTTCTGATTCAGTTGCTGCGTAACAGAATTATCAGAAATGTAGATCAATGCTTTGCTGATTTGGTAGAACGTACTTCTATTTCGTGTCTAAAAGGTTGCAGTAGATACCAGAGTCAGTTATAGACTGTCTATTTAGAGCGGTGTTTTTTATTATAACCTAGTTAATTAGAAGATTGAATGTTGATCAATGTTATACTGATTTGGGCGAGCGTATATGGAGCAAGCTGTTATACTACCAATCCTTGTTCATTTGACTGAAAACCTTTGCCGCTCTGCTTCATTTAGGCGTCAGATCAATCAACATTCTGGACATATTTCGCAAGTTAATTTAGTGGGAAAAAGAATTGAAAAGAATCTAAAAACAGACACATTCTTTGTATCCTGAGATTTATTATTAGCGGTAATTTCATTCGGTACAGTTTGTTAATCTATCGGGTAAGAATTACTAGTAGAGAATAATTGTTCACTTTTTTAGGTCGTCAACTTTTTATCATTTTAGCTGACAAAATATTGAGTTAAAATCCTGTTCAGCCTTCAAATGAAAATAAATTCCCACATCTCCATCAACAATTCGAAATGTTGGAAGCTTGGATCTAAATAAACTCAATATATACTATTTTATTCTAAGAATGATTGAACTATTTGATATTACATTCTAAAAAGAATTTTATCTATTTTTTTCCTCTCTTTTACCACATATTAATAAAACATTTTGTAAATTGATTTGCTCCATTTTTACTCAGCCATTCATCTTTCCCAAACTCCACCCCATTCCAGAACAAATTGATCAGTCGTTAACAATGCGTTCTTTAATGAAGTAATCAATGGACCATTCTTGAGACCAAATGAAAAATGGCTAAAAGCAGATCGAGATGAATGGACACTTGTATTCGGAATTTTCCGTTTCTTTATATCTCGCATGTCCTAATACTTAACATTAGTTTCTTTCTGGATGGTTAGTTAATAGATATTTAACATTATAAAGCTAGTAACGTGAAAGTGATTCAACATTATGAAAGAATATTTATTATAAATGCGAACGCGACAATATCCGGACAATTTAATTAGACTCACTGTAGTTTAGAAGTGGATGTTAACACAGGTAAAGCATATTGTCAGATTAGCTCATAACCAAATGTTAACACCCATTATCCGAGTGCTGTGAGTGTCCGAGTATTGAAGCGTTTTTGTAATTAACAATTGCATATGATTTTAGTCTATTGATGGAAAACGAATATTGAAATCGATTTCTTTCACTTATTAATTACAAATAACTAATGTAAATTGAAGAAATTGTTTAAATGTACTGATTTTCTTTCCATTTCTCCAGATTTGCTACTGATATGGATTCTATCCCACTGAATGACTCCTTATGCCAACATCTCAAACAACTCTATAACTGTACGGACACAGAGAACGACTACGAGGGAACTGCCCTGGCCATCATATCGGTGGTAATCATCAGCCTCTTCTCGGGACTTTGCATATCAGGACTTTTGGCCAATGTCTCCGTTCTGTATGTTCTATCAGGAAGTAACAGACTGAACTCGGTGACATCATTCTACATTACCAACCTAGCTGTTTCCGACACTTTATTCCTAGCTGGAATTCCTTTTTTAGTGACTACTTATTTTCTCAGATACTGGATGTTTGGTAGGATTTTCTGCAAAGTGTACCTAGTGAATACTTCTCTGAATCAGTTTGCAAGCTCTCTGTTCTTGACAGTTATGAGCGGTGATCGGTACATCGCAGTTTGTCATCCCATATCCGCTCCTAAGTACAGGACTAAAATCGTGGCTAAGGTAGTATCGGCCTCGGTTTGGACTCTAGCTGGTCTAATGATTACTCCAGTTCTGATGTATTCTTCAACCAGTCAATCATATGACACTGTCAGTTGCAACATGTACTGGCCAGATAGCAATGACTTTAGGGCTAATAACATATTTATTCTTTACTCTCTTCTTCTGTCATTTGTTCTACCTTTAGCCCTTATTCTCTCCTTCTACTCTTCTGTTGTTCTTAAGTTACGAGCTTCTCGCTGCCAAGGATCGAGTCAACAAGAGTCTCGGATGAAACCCAAACGATTGCGAGTTACCAGGTTAGTTATGGCTCTAATTGTCGTGTACATCATATGTTGGTTACCTTATTGGGCTCTGCAATTGTCACTATTAAAGGATTCGCCAATGAAAACGCATCCTCCTTTCATGATAATATGTTTCCACATATCTTCTGTATTGTCTTATGCCAATTCTGCGATCAACCCAGTATTGTACACCTTCATGAGTGACCATTTCAAAAGGAACATAAAGGACATCTTTGGATGCTTTCGTTGTGGGGATAAAAAGGAAACCAAACGGAACACGCCCATTACGATGCATATCTGTGACGGTGAATAAAACAATAACATTTTTGGTAAAATATCTCGATGGCATAAATTGCTTCGACATTCTCTTCCAGGTTAACAGAAATTAAATTGTATACTTATATATTGAAGAAGCTAGGAAACAGTGCAAATTATTTTTGGAATCTAGGTTCATTGATTATACAGGCAGGTTTCGCTTTTATTACCAAAATCACTACTCAGAGTTACAGGTAGGCTCCGCTTCTATTATCAAATCACAACTCAGTCCAATGGTAATAGGAACAAGTATTTATATAATTGTTAAACATTACATTTTCAATGTGTTAGAATAAAAGATAATAGTTTGAGGGGTTACTTGTTTATTAGAATCAGTTCTTGGTCTGTGATGAAAGTTCAAAGTAGTTAATGAATTAAAAGTTTTACAATTCAACCTTAGCTGACCTACCTCTCACTGAGTTTTGTGAGTAATTAGTTTGATACTTTGATTTTATAATTGCGTCAAATGGAACAAATAGTTATTTTGTGCACTGAAAAATATTTTTAACAGTAAGGTGAGTTCCAAGTTAATAGATGGTTCCACATTTTCAGACACGATAGAAAACAATATTTTAGTTGGCATTATGGTACGTGATGGTATAATGGAACCGATTGAATTGAAGATAGATGATAATAATTATATATTTATTTATGAAATGTCCGTAAATGTCGAACTGCCCGATAACTCAGTCATGATGAATTGTTATAACTTTGAGATCTAAATTTTGAAAGATTCTGTAAGTTCTCCTGTGACATTTCTAGCAAGCAAGATGAAACTCACAAGCCGATATTGTGATTATTGACTGTTCCGTAATGGAGATCAGTGAAGATGCGTTAGTGATTTTTTTTATTAGGGAGTGGGAGATTTTACTTTAAAATAGTTTTATATTTCTGCTTAATTATATTATATTATATTATATACAAATATCATGTATGTTGGTATTATAATTATATAGTCACTGTTAATATTTCGTATGTAATAGAAATTAATTTGTGAATTAATTGCTTCTCATAACCTTATCTGAATATAATGATAATATTGATGTTTATTGTAGCTACCATGAAATAAGTATCACAAAAATTGTTTCCGTTTTTTGTGTAATAACTTCAAGTCATGTTTCACCATTATTACAAATTTAATGAGACCAGAGGTGGAATAAAAGCGGGACCTGACAGTATTGCACATGGTAATAAGATCGAGGTATGACTCAAGTTATTATATAATTGTTACTCCTTAAATATTTCATTTTCAATGAGTGAGTAAAAGAAAATGGTTTTGTAGGCTCGACTTAGCGTTTATTGAAATGATGAAAAAGCTCTGTGATAAAAGTTCTAAGTAGCAAATGAATTAAAAATGTTAAAATTCAACCATATCTCAACTATCACTCAGTATAGGTGAGTATATGCGTTTGATAATTTGACTAACATAATTTTGTTTCATTGAACAAACAGTTATTAATTTTTATGCACTGAAAAATGATCTTTAGCAATATTATTAGTTATGAATTATCGGACGGTTCCATATTTTCGGATACACAAAAAGATATGAAATAATAATTAATTAACATTAATTTTAATTGGTACTTCAAATTCTATCACAGAGCTTTCCTCCTTTCAATGTACGCTAAGTCGAGCCTTCAGAACCATTTTCTTATAGAATTTTTCTTTTAAGAAGCTATGATTATATAATAACTTGAATAATACCTCACTCTTTTTACCATTTGAAATAAAAGTGGGGTGTTATAAAAGCGGGACCTTCCTGTATATGAAAGTCAAACAAATTTATAACACTGACTATTAGTATCTATAGTAATTAGCTTGTATCCTCTTTTTTGTTAGTCAGAAAACATATAATATCATTTATATTAAATTGAAATTTAGTTATTTCCATAATAATGAGTTGACATTAAATTTGGTAAATTATAAAGGAAATGAAACTGTATCATTATATCCTTAATTAACTCAATTAAATATGATTTCTAACTTAAAGTATATCCACCCACTTCCCAGAATCAAAATACTATTTTCTGCGATATCTTGTTAGGTACAGAGGGGGGAAATATTCAATTTTTTGAAATGCTCCTTAGCTGAAATATAATACGAAACCATCCATCAATAAAACCATGTCATCTTCCTGTTGTATACGATTGATGTTTAGTTATATATAATGTTTGGTCTATTCAATTTTCAACTAGTTCTGGAAAGTCTATATGTATTATCTATATTACCAATTTTATGTACAAACAAATATATCAACTGATGTAAGAGAGTATTATTACCCTTTTTGATAATTCACGAATGGGATACCAATATCAATTTAACGCAGTTGACCCTGAAATTTTCTGCGAATTTTCTTTGGTGCTCATAAGCCTTAGTTTTCTTTCATATATAGAAGGGGACACTGAGAAGAAATATATCGTATTTGTGAGTTTAGATGGGAAGAACATTCACTAAAAATAATTATTTTGATAAGGCAGAGGAATTCCAAGAGTGAAAAAATATGAGTTTAATTAGTAGGATTCAAATTAAACTACTGATAAAACCAAAATTTAATGATATTCTTCATTTGAATATTCAATATTGAATTAATCAAGTAATAGATTTAGATTGATTAATGAATCAACTGATATATTAAATCAAGGGGACTTCCATTGTAGGAAACTAATTAATTGATTTCAGTTTAGCTTCTTTATATAATTTATAAAAAATATATTATTATATTTTATTATATTTTATACAATGAAACGAAATACCCTTTCTATTTCACATGATATTGGACAAATTATTTGATTCTATATTTTATCATTATCTAATTAATTAATTAATAAATTTAATCAAATATTGTTGATGATAAGTCCAACTCCTGACGCTTTCGATTAAACTTTAATTTCCAACTAATTCATTCCTTGAATGTTGTTTATAATTTACCTGTATAAAGATATTAGTTATTGTCTGGTGAAGATTGACATATTCTAATTCAAGTTTATTGGATGTTATTGCCTAACATTTATTCTATCTCTCTAAATAACAACCCCAATTTCGAAATAACAAACACACAAATGTATATGCATTCACATAGCCGTACACACGTGGGTTATTTTAAGTATTTCAACTAGACTTTTTGCTAAGCTCCTTCTACTTTTTCCACGAGAATATAAGAAAAAGGGATATAATTATTATTCATTTCAGTTATTATCCATGATATATGCAGCTATAATAATAATCATATCGTTTTTTCTTATATTCTCGTGGAAAAAGTAGGAGGAGCTTTGCAAAAAGTCTAGTTTAAAGACTTAAAATACCCTACGTGTGTACGGCCCTTTAGACATACATCTCAAACAGTAGAATTCCATTTACCTTTTCTCTGGTGTTCCCATTTCCATTCCCACAAATAACAACAAAAAAGTTTATATAGGAAGTGTTCTCACAATCCAGACATGACAATGCTATTCATAATGATATTGCACCAACTTATTGAGGAATATTTTATACAAATTCAATTACAGCTTTAGAAATATCGCAAAGGAGGCAAATAGCTTGGAGTTTCCATGGAAAACATGTTGTGACAAATACTCTGATCAAATGCCGGGCAAATAACCTAAGTTTGGAATAATAGGTACAATCTGCTGTAGATTTTGATGAACTGATTTATATTGAATAACAATAGGAATAAATATTTTAATATTATGAAAAATCATGATCTCGAATCAAAAACTTATTCTAAATATTGTTTACAAGATTTGAAAAATGGCTGCAGAGTCTAGGACTCTAGGCCCTAGGGTGTTAGTTTTGCTGTGTCAAGTTGGTCTGTTGGTGATGGTACTGAATGATCAGCAGATTTTGGCAATGCAGTAAATTAGGATGTTTATTAGTCTATTTAAAAAAGATTTAATTACAAATTAAAAGATTTAATTCCCTAATTCAAATGGTGAATTCAGATGTTATTGAAACTGATATTGTTGATCCTATACGAACTTTTTATTGAATTTTATAAATAATGCCGTTTATCAGTACATATATTTTAGTTTTCCAAGAAAATGAAACAGTATAATAATTAATATTAGCAAATTGATTAGTTGAAACGGGCTAAGTTGAAATGAATATTATAAAATTTGAATATGAGAAAAAATAAAACTGTTCTAGGAAATTTTGGTCTTGAAAAATTCGGTCTCAGGAATAAATAAAACTGCCAGGTCATTAAACAATCATGAAGGGTGCAGTACAACAAACTAGCGGATACAACAAACTATATAACGGTCATTTTTGTTGAGAGGTTGTTTATAATTATGAGACTGAAATTTCCGAGACTGAAATTTCCGGCCACCAATCAAAACAACTAAAAAGTTAACTAAAATTTTATAATTTTTAAATGACAGTATTTTTCCATCAAAACAAAAATAATGTAATCTTTAACGAAGACGAAATTCCTTCAAGAAGTACGTGTGAGGGATTGAGTTGCCTGAAGGGGTGGATCCAACTAAGAAATTAATCATTCATATATAAATATGACCAGAGCGATTTAACTTAAAAAAGTGTAACATTATCAAAGTCACAGTGGAATAAGCACCAACGAGAATTATACATCGAAGAAATTGACATGATAAAAAGGTGACATTAGAAATGATGAAAACGGATGAATAAGAAAATTTAAAAATATGTAAAATTGCATTAATCCTAACTTAACTTAGAAATCTTAACTTACAAATAAGGACAATCTATATTTATAGCGAATGATGGATTGAATGATGCAAGGAACATTAATTTCTTCATCAATATTTTCATTTGCGTGTAAATATTTCATTCTAAATAATGAATTCTTATTGTGTATTCCGTCTTCATATATGATTCATTTTTTTTTAATTTTCTGTACTCGAATTTCCAGTTGCATTATTCCAATTGTGATTATTGAAACTAATGTAAGTAAGTGGAGTGTCGTAGATTTAGAAGATATATGACTGATTGTGATTATTGAAACTAATGTAAGTAAGTGGAGTGTCGTAGATTTAGAAGATATATGACTGATTGTGATTATTGAAACTAATGTAAGTAAGTGGAGTGTCGTAGATTTAGAAGATATATGACTGATTGTGATTATTGAAACTAATGTAAGTAAGTGGAGTGTCGTAGATTTAGAAGATATATGACTGATCTTGTGATTTTAGGGGAGAACAGATCCCCAGTTAAATATGAATTATAAATAACGAAAAATTATTGAAAAGGCTACAATCTATATATATTATTTAGGTTCAGTTAAGGCCAATTATAAGAAATAAAAATCAAATTACTTTATAAAAAATTAAATCATAATTGATTTTCATCATACCAGCATAATAATCCTAGGTGTACTGTAAATGTGTCTTAAATTACAGTAAATGTGAAAGCTATAAGTACTAGAACGGAAGGACTGGAATAAAAATGAATCGATGTAACAAGTAAATGTAAACCACACCCACAAAATAGCAATTGTATTTGACATATTTTTTAGTTATGATAATCCTGGTGTTAACTTATGATACTTTAATTAAACTTAATGAAGGGAATAGTTTAAGCACTTTTGCAACAAAAATTTTTTTTGTAGTTGCCTTCATTTTTTTCTTTGGTGAGGGAAGAGATTTAGCATTTAAATTGACTAAAATATATTAGAAAACCACAGTTCTGAAATAAATCGTAAATTAATTAGTATATGTGTGCACTGTTAATTGGGTCCCGACAATTGGGCACGTCGACATTTGGGCCTAGGACAATAAGACCCCATGCACGACAATTGAAGCTCCAAAAAAATTGAGCCCAGAAAAAATTGGGGTAACAGACACAATAAATAATTGTTTGGACAGTGAAATATGCTTTATATTTACCTTTTATTCTCAATTCATGAAAAAACATGTAATTGGATTGATAAACCTAATAATGGATATATAGCAAGCTTCATTAGATTATATTTGGATGCTAAACTCATGTTTCGGTGTATTGTAAGAGTTTAAATAAGTCGTATTAACTTAACCGATCCCACGCTATAGATTCTAGTGATAATAATAAATGAGACATACTTCTATTTGTGTAATGAACAGGAGAATTAGGTATAACCAATTTCAGATATCGGAATAGGAACCAAAGGTTGACCTTTATTGGGGCCAGCTTCGTCCTAGCTAGTCACGTCTTTACTACCTGTGTACTGTACTAGTCTACTGTAACCACTAAATTAGAATTCATCATCTGTACAATTATGTGCTTAAATTAAACTGAAGTGGAAATACCCTCTGCAACACCAATTACTCTTACATTATCACAATGACTCTTTTCTCTGATAGTACATCATCACAGTGACTCTTTTCTCTGATAGTACATTATCACAATGACTCTTTTCTCTGATAGTACATCATCACAGTGACTCTTTTCTCAGATAGTACACCATCACACTGACTCTTTTCTTTGATAGTACATCATCACAGTGACTCTTTTCTCTGATAGTACATCATCACAGTGACTCTTTTCTCTTATAGTACATCATCACAGTGACTCTTTTCTCTGATAGTACATCATCACAGTGACTCTTTTCTCTGATAGTAAATCATCACAGTGACTCTTTTCTCTGATAGTACATCATCACAGTGACTCTTTTCTCAGATAGTACACCATCACACTGACTCTTTTCTTTGATAGTACATCATCACAGTGACTCTTTTCTCTGATAGTACATCATCACAGTGACTCTTTTCTCTGATAGTACATCATCACAGTGACTCTTTTCTCTGATAGTACATCATCACAGTGACTCTTTTCTCTGATAGTACATCATCACACTGACTCTTTTCTTTGATAGTACATCATCACACTGACTCTTTTCTCTGATAGTACATCATCACAGTGACTCTTTTCTCTGATAGTACATCATCACAGTGACTCTTTTATCTGATAATACATCATCACAGTGACTCTTTTCTCTGATAGTACATCATCACAGTGACTCTTTACTCTGATAGTACATCATCACAGTGACTCTTTTCTCTGATAGTACATCATCACAGTGACTCTTTTATCTGATAATACATCATCACAGTGACTCTTTTCTCTGATAGTACATCATCACAGTGACTCTTTTCTCTGATAGTACATCATCACAGTGACTCTTTTCTCTGATAGTACATCATCACAGTGACTCTTTTCTCTGATAGTACATCATCACAGTGACTCTTTTCTCTGATAGTACATCATCACAGTAACTCTTTTCTCTGATAGTACATCATCACCGTGACTCTTTTCTCTGATAGTACATCATCACAGTGACTCTTTTCTCCGATAGTACATCATCACAGTGACTCTTTTATCTGATAGTACATCATCACAGTGACTCTTTTCTCTGATAGTACATCATCACAGTGACTCTTTTCTCTGATAGTACATCATCACAGTGACTCTTTTCTCTGATAGTACATCATCACAGTGACTCTTTTCTCTGATAATACATCATCACAGTGACTCTTTTCTCTGATAATACATCATCACAGTGACTCTTTTCTCTGATAGTACATCATCACAGTGACTCTTTTCTCTGATAGTACATCATCACAGTGACTCTTTTCTCTGATAGTACATCATCACAGTGACTCTTTTCTCTGATAGTACATCATCACAGTGACTCTTTTCTCCGATAGTACATCATCACAGTGACTCTTTTCTCCGATAGTGCATCATCACAGTGACTCTTTTATCTGATAATACATCATCACAGTGACTCTTTTCTCTGATAGTACATCATCACAGTGACTCTTTTCTCTGATAGTACATCATCACAGTGACTCTTTTCTCCGATAGTACATCATCACAGTGACTCTTTTATCTGATAGTACATCATCACAGTGACTCTTTCCTCTGATAGTACATCATCACAGTGACTCTTTTCTCCGATAGTACATCATCACAGTGACTCTTTTCTCTGATAGTACATCATCACAGTGACTCTTTTCTCCGATAGTAAATCATCACAGTGACTCTTTTCTCTGATAGTACATCATCACAGTGACTCTTTTCTCTGATAGTACATCATCACAGTGACTCTTTTCTCCGATAGTACATCATCACAGTGACTCTTTTCTCTGATAGTACATCATCACAGTGACTCTTTTCTCTGATAGTACATCATCACAGTGACTCTTTTCTCTGATAGTACATCATCACAGTAACTCTTTTCTCTGATAGTACATCATCCCAGTGACTCTTTTCTCCGATAGTACATCATCACAGTGACTCTTTTCTCTGATAGTACATCATCACAGTGACTCTTTTCTCTGGTAGTACTTCATCACAGTGACTCTTTTCTCTGATAGTACATCATCACAGTGACTCTTTTCTCTGATAATACATCATCACAGTGACTCTTTTCTCCGATAGTACATCATCACAGTGACTCTTTTCTCTGATAGTACATCATCACAGTGACTCTTTTCTCCGATAGTACATCATCACAGTGACTCTTTTCTCTGATAGTACATCATCACAGTGACTCTTTTCTCTGATAGTACATCATCACAGTGACTCTTTTCTCTGATAGTACATCATCACAGTGACTCTTTTCTCTGATAATACATCATCACAGTGACTCTTTTCTCTGATAATACATCATCACAGTGACTCTTTTCTCTGATAGTACATCATCACAGTGACTCTTTTCTCTGATAATATTGTACATCGTGTAAGAGTAAGTTGTTACCAAAGTCATCTTCTATGGAAGCTGCAATTACCTTTCATAACCGAAAAATCAAATAAGTAATTTATTAACGTGAATATTTTATTTTTTAAATACGACTACTGAGAACAGTTGTTATGAAAATTCAATCAAAATATTTGGCAAATTGTTATTACGATATTATATACATAAGTATCAAATATTATAATTAGTTAAGTGTAACTAAATAGATATAGATGTTAATAATTGAGTTACAGTTCCCGATTGATAGCTTAAGTGTCACTTCAGAAGATGAAAGGGAAAGCAATGGGCATGGTGAGATGACACCAGAGAGCATTTTAAGAGGAAATCACGCGAGGAATGGAAGTCAATCAAAAGCCAAACTAAATTCAATCAGCTTTCCCAGCCAAAATATTTTGAGAGAGCCAAAATATGGTGAGGAGAACCTTATTGTATCAGCCGGCTGTAGAATAAAAAGATTATTTTGTTATTTTACCGGAGATGTAAGAATAAATTACAATAGGTAACTTATTCGGGGTACGGTCAAGAGCCCCCCCGGTCAAGAGCCCCCCGGTCATGATCCCCCCAGTGACGAGCCCCCCCCGGTCATGAGCCCCCACTCCCTGTTTTTTTAATCCTTATTTACCTAGTTAAACAAATTAAGAACTACTTAGATAGAAATAACTGAGAGTTGCTAATGTAGTTTGTTGTATCCGCTAGTTTGTTGTACTTCACACGTCATGATTTTTTAATGACCTGGCAAGGGTTTCGGGGGGCGGCTCGCCCCCCGATATACAAATATTTTATGTCTAATCAGTAATGAACTACAAAAGTGTCAATAAGGATTAAATAATATAGGTAAATAAGGATTTTAAAACAGGAGGGCTCATGACCGGGGGGGGGGGGGGATCTTGACCGAGGGGGGGGGGGCTCTTGACCGAGGAGGCTCATGACCGGGGGGGCTCTTGACCGGGGGGGCTTATTACCCAACTTATTCATCAAGGAGCGTCACGGTACGTATACTCTCACAGTAATCGCAAAGATTCCGGTAACCTAAATCTTTAACTATTCTGACCTATAGAAATTTTTCTTTGACTTGCCATAGAGCATCCAATTTCCAGACGTGTTTGTCGGACATGCCAGAAATTTGGCCATAGGACATTTTGCAGCAAAGAAAATTCAACGTAAGGAATTTTTGCCAAAAGAATATATTTTAACTCTCCATAGCAGCATCGAAGGATATCATCATGCTTTGCAAAGCTCAATAACAAATTTGAATCCGAAAATTTGGAATTTCTAGGATTATTTGAAGAGAGAGGAGGTCCTAGCAAGAAAATAGCTGTGTGACTATAAATGTAGCTACGAACAAAATTGGAAGAGAAAATATTGCGATATTTCCAATCGACTTCAGAGACACGTTCTTTGCTACAACCAAAACCAAAAATACTTATTATATATATATTTTTTTTAAAGGCCCAATGCCAGAAGAAACAAATCTTCTTTTAATAATCAAAACAAAACAATTATCTTTATTTAAACAATAAACATTAAAAAATAAAAGATAAGCTTCTCTGCTCTACGACCATGGCTCCGACCATCGCCAATGGTAGTGGCCTCCTACTTACAGTGAGCTGCCTATAGCAGGTCACAAGGCAACACCCAAACTGAAGTCATCATACTTCTCCTTGGCCGACGTCAGGATACTGAAAGTATTGCCTCTCTGAACTGCCAAATCAACCCTCTGCTCTAACCGAAAGGTCTCTTTCACATCATCAGTGACATCGGTAATGCGACGGCCGATTTCAGCAAGGAGTGCCCCTGTCGTTTCACCATAGCTACCTGCCATTTCCACCAATATGGGTTTGAATCGATATCAAATACCATGAGCCGCATATTTGCATCGCTTCCTCCCCTCCGCCTCTTTGGCTCGCTACCAGGTGACAAATTCGATCAAGTGAGACGCCGCGTAAGTGTCTACACATGTTGCATCCCAACAAAGACACCTACCATCTGTAAGAGGGAAGACTGAGATACTATCAGGCCACTTACCATCACCCCTATCAACCCCCAGAAGCTTAAGCACTGAAATGATACCAGCCGAAATCAAAGCTCTCCTAATAACATCATTCAGGGCTGCATGTCTCGGATGGCGTACAGCACTGTAGCGACATGATAGACCGTGAAGTCCCCTTGAATCCACTCTCTGGCCGCATCGGCACACGTGTGACTCACAGATGTCCGCACTAACACGCATCACGATTGCCACCCGAAAAGACTCTGCGTCGAGTAGCATTCCAAGTGTGGGAACTAGAAGCGCATGTAGCCAAAGTCCGCTCTCTCTACATGCAGATCTCTCTAGACAAGTGATCAGCCTCCTCGAGCAGTCTGGCCACAGTGGCTACTGATTTGCGTTCATCCCATGACCTCTGCCGACTCTCCATAGCTCCCTCAGCCAAGGCTAAACCCTCACTTTGCCATTTCTCCACTGCTGCTCCTAGCTCTCGGTCATCCCCAATCTGTGTTCAGCACAGAATGGATCTAACCAAATCCTTGGTAGCATGGACGGAAGAAATGAATACGAGTAGCGCAATGTCCTTAGACATCCTGATTCTTAACCTCTCAAACCGTAAAGGCAACGATGCTTGCACAAGTGAGTCTCCCTCAAACTTAACGTTGGTCACAATCGAAGGAGCTAATACAATGACCCTGTCGAACTGTGAAAGATCCCCACTATTTCTGTAAGCTGATGAAGCACGGAGGATATATTGAAGCTTAGGCAAGGCAAAACAGTTCTTGAGTTAAGAAAAAGCTTGATGGATCTCAATCAATTTCAACCTTGACGAAAGCCTCTCCCAAATCCTCCCTCTTCTCAGCAACAGCTGTTGATATGCCCCTCTCCATGAGTGGTGCTCCCAGCAAGTTTAAATCTTCCACTGAAACGGCTCTTAATCCTGGCATCAACACCTCAAATAGATTCCTCGTAATGATTGATTCCAAAATAAGGGGCTGATCTAGAAAATTTATATTTGAGTATGATAAACAATGTAGATAGTACTATTCAAGAACTCACATGGAGAAGGATCAACTTAAACGAAAGACTTAAACTTACAGTAACTGAATTGAATTTTCATGACAAAATTTCCACTTGCTCGATAAATAGACAAAATGGACTCTCAACGAAATTGATGTGGTCGAGAATAAAATTTCACCAAGAAATAGCTACTCATTTTTCTTAAGAAGTGGCAGTTCGCTGTAAACTATAACATTAACAAGCTCTAATTGATGGTAAATGGTTTGGGCTAGGGTGGGACCTGAACTATATTCAATTCCGCGTGCCTTGTCCTGGACTTATTACTAAAGAAACATATTGTCCTCTTCCTGAATTATATGGAGAACAATAATATTTATTACCTGAGTATCAATGATTGAAAATAATAAGTTAATAAATTTTTCTCCAACCTTATGTATATGTTTAGATAAATTTGAATGACTTTGGTGACAACCGAGCAACTGGTTATGCACTATGCAGGTACAGTTATTTTATCCCAATTTTTTTGGCTCTGCAGCACCTGAATAATATTGTCCATCGGTCAAAGAATTTGACCAAATTGTTTTGAAGATATAAGCATCGAGAATATCAATATTGCATATTTAATATTTATGTAACATCCATATATGATTTGATTTTCCAAATAAATTTAGCCCAAAAAAGGGAAATATCTCTAATTTCAATAACCTTGCGGCACCTGAAGGAATCGATTATATGAGCTCAGTTTTCACGATACTTATTACTAGGGTTGTGACAATATTCTTTTTGAAATATGCTTTTATGCCTTATGCAATTTAAGCTTGTTAAATATGCTTTTATGCTCTTTATATATGCTTTTTATGCCTTAAAATATTCTTTTTATGCTTAAAATATGCCTTTTATGATCAAAATATGCTTTTTATGCGTTCAGGTTAGCTTTATATGCTCAATGATAGGCGTTCAGGTTAGCTTTATATGTTCTAATTTCTTTGAAATAAGGCTAATTGTAATTGAGAGTTTTCATTGATGGTATATTTATAAAGAAGGCAGGGTAGGAAAGAATGTCAGATTGAAACTGTTCATTCTGTATGAGGTAACCAAAATATTATAATAAATGGTGAACAGTTTTAGACAATAACTTGGACAATAAAGAAGGCATTTATTATATTTGATGATCATATCTTGTTTTAAATTCTCGAAAATAATTCTACGTCTGTTATCTGCTATAATTTGTAGTCTTAACTCATTTCGAATCTAAAAAATAAGGTTCGTCTGGGAATAAAAAATATGATACCGAAATGTCCTAGCTCCGTTTACAATGGGGACGTGTTATTAGTCCGACAGTTACATCTTTCTATGTTATTTCTCGTTTTTTTTTTGATTAAAATAAAAAATATTTCATAAATATACATTATAGATAGGTAAACCAATTTAAATAAAACAATATTTACTTTTATTTTTTTTAACTTTGGTATATATTCCTCTCTTATTTTACTTTATTTCTAATATTAGCAAATAAGTTTTTTAATGACCTGGCAGGGGGGTTAGGGGGGTAGCACGTCCCATCCCCCGATATACATATATTTTGATGTTCAATCAGAAATAAACTGCAAAAAGTGTCGGACTAATGGAGGGTCCACCAATGAATAGTAATAGTTTACAATAGGTAAAGCGTAACACAAAATGGCAACTCCTATTGTGTACTCCTTATTAAAATTATTACTATTAATTATCGCCTTACAGGTTCCAATGATTCAATAAGATAATTTCCTCACCTAGTCTTTTAAACTTAAAAATTCTTGAATCATTCATTCAAACAATAAAAATTAGTTTGTGTTTCATTTGCAGTCACTTGGACTATTTGATTAACTAAAAGCATATTTTGAGAATATTCTTTATTTAAAAAAATATGCTTTATTGCTAAAAAGCATAAAGAATAATTCTTTAAGCCAAAAGAATATTGTCACAACCCTACTTATTACCTAATCATAGAGCACCAAGAAATCACTTTTAGATGTTTTGAAACATTCCCGTATTATCTTGATTTTTCAACCAAATTTAGCAAAAAAGGGGAAAATCTTTAATTTCAATAGCCTTGCGGCACCTGAAGGAATCAATTATATGAGCTCAGATTTCAGGATACTTATTTTCTAATCATAGAGCACCAAAATTTTACTATTGAATCTCTCATTTCGAAAAAAGTTTAAATACTCCATTTTCGCTCCGCCCTATAATGTACACGTCCTACCGACTAAACAAACTGATTGACTGGCTGTCACCCGAGCGTGCCGCGAAAAAAATAGTATCCAGTATATTTTTCTATATCCCGTTTTTAAATTTTCTGTTAAACTTAATTTTGATGACGTCATGAAAATTTACAGGATTTCAATTACCAAAGTTGTTCAACCAAATGCAATTACATTATCAACTTGAGATATGTTTCATTGTCCATCAAATAAAACAGAAATTAGACTAATGGCACACTATTCATATATAAATAGTCTGTTTTCTCTTATTATAAAACTGTTATTGGTTTTATGAAAGTGCTGACAGCATTCATTCTCTAAAAAAACTCTGCTTTCTTTATAACTGTAACAAAAAAATATTTTAATCATATAGGTACCTCTAATTTTTTGTAAAGATATAAAGTAAGTAGAATTATTCTAGAGAATGAATGTTATCAGCAATAGCTATATAGGTTGTAACAAATTTTAACATCTTTGGTTTAATATTTCAATAGTTAATAGATTAATTAATCTCTACTATAATAAGAGCCGCGTCCGTCTGTATGTGTGTCGATAAATATAATAAACTATAAGATAGATAGCTTAAATAGAAAGATTGAATCCAACATAACATACGATGTTGCTCTACATAGGAAATGTAGCTTTACTATTTTATGCAAATGAAAAATGATTATTATTTATATTTATATATCATCTTGTTATTCGCATAACTGGAGAAGTGTAAAACCAAATTGCCTCAAAATTTGGTGAAACGATTGGTCAATGTCCAGTAACCTGCTGATAGAATTTTGGGAGCGACCCGGTAGAAGGTCAAGGTCATGATCATTTATAATTCAAACACTATTGAACCATATTGCATGAAACTTGGTGGGACGATTGGTCAATATACAGGAACCATTTGGTTATATTTTTAGAGCGATCGGGTCAAATGTCAAAGATCAAGGTCATGGCCATTTATAAATCAATAACTCAAAAAGAATTCAACCAAATTGTCCGAAATTTGATTGCACGATTGGTCAATGTCCAAGAAAAATCTGGCAGAATTTTGAGAGCGATCCGGTCAAAGGTCAAGGTCATCTATAACTCAATAACTCAAAAAGTATTGAACCAAATTACATGAAACTTTGTGATACGATTGGTCATTATCCAGTTACCAGTTTATTAGATTTAGGGAGAGAACAGGTCAAAGCGGCGGCGAAAGTATGCGCTCGACCGATTGCACGTATTTTTAATATATATATTTCTATCGTCAACTAATAAAAACGTTTTCAAACTTTCAATTTTTCTGTTCAAAGGTTCTTCATATTAATTAAATTTTCTTAGCCATATAAGATATCCTAAAACGTATGTACACTTTTAATTTAATATAGTATTAACGATTATCTGTCAATGCATTTATCTCTCATAATGAATCTTCAGGACAATAATTCACAAACATAGAAGTATTATATATCCATTAAAATAAGAATCCGTTACACTGAAGATAAGTTTTCTAATAGCATCACCATTACACAGGCTTCTTCCACCTGAAACTCCAAATGAAATGTTTTACATAAAAATTCATCAGGATTGAGATATTGTAAGATTTCTCTCCGAAATTCCGCTGTAGCCAATTAGCTCATTCGTAGGTTTTTATCCTGAAGCCTTTACGTTACTTGGAGTTTTCATTATCCGATTGAACTGACTTAACTAGTATAAAATACTTTGAATGAAGCAATAAAGAGGCGCAAAGGCATCCAAAATACGTAAAATGAAGCGATAGAGTCCGAAGCCAAGTATTTGAAACACGTCAGAGGAATAAGATTTTGACTCTTTTTCGTGAGTTCTAAGATACAGTCTATGGCGGAAATAATTGAAATCAGTTAAGTTCATTATCAAATAATTCAATATAGCAAGGGAGATATTATCTTAAGGATGGTCATTACTAATGTGAGTATAATTTGAATTTAAGTTGAATGTTGATTGAATTGTGATTTTTTCTGATGGCAGAAAATGGATGTTACTGATGTGCTAAACATGTCCTGATAAATTCAAATAGAGATTGTATAGTTGAAACATGTTATAGCATGCTGTATATGCTAGAATTCTTAACATATTTAGAATGATTTTGTTTTACAAATAACAAAAAGTTCGCTTAGTGTTTAATTGAAAAATCTGCTTCACTGTATGTGAAACTCATATCTAGTCTTAGAATTAAATAACCACTATTGGTGTCCAGCATCTTCTGCCAAAATGTTTCCAGTTGTTTAATCCCCTTTCGGTAAGACTAGAGGATTCTTGATGCAATAGATTGGCAGCCTGCATATCGTTGCTTTCTCGCCAGCGTACCACATCAGTGTTCAATCGAGTACTTACCACTACCAGTGATGAAAGGTGGGTTTTGTACGAAGCTTCAAAGTGTCACAAACAATGGTTGTCTCCTCAGGATGTGGTACAGAACTGGACTCACTGGAATTATGGGCACCCGCTCCTATTTCCCTAGCGCGCTGCCTAACTGCGGATGCGCGGCTCCAAGCCATGACTGTAATATTATATTACTGTTATAGCAGTCTTCGTTAAGGGTCTGCAGATAGGCAGCGCGCTAGGCAAAAAGGAACAGGAGCCCAGGAATACAACTCGAAAATTAAAGAATCGATAAAATAATTTCAAAACATTGACAAAAAAGAATCAGATATTTCAATTAAAGTATAATAATGGTTGCTAGTACCAATTTAGGTATCTGGGAAATTTCGGTCTTGGAAAATTCGGTATCGGAAAATTCGGTTTGAAAAACTCGCTCTCAGCTTATAATGGTGTTATTTAAGAACAATAATAGAAAAGCTAAAGTTATGAGTAGTAAGCGGACAAAATCATTAACCGTTGTAAAATGATATGTAACATTAGTAATTTTGACGTGTTTTGACATTATTCAACATGAGACTTGAGCGGAAAATTAGGTCTCGGAATATTCGGTCTAAGGTATAGATAAAACTTATGAATTAGATGTATTGGGGGGCGTGTCTGAAACTGACTGAAATTTCCTAGACCGAAATTTTTGGCCACCCTAATTAAGTGATGTAGTAAATATTAATAACAAATGTAATCTAATGTTGAACTGTTTTTAATTATAATCCTGGCTAAAAAGATCCGAGATTTTATTTTAAGTAGGAGAAGATTTTTCCTTTTTTTATTCATTTAATCCACAATAGTGTATAAACTTACCTGATTGCATAGACTTGAAACTGAAGATATAAAGACATTCATAAGAGTATCTGTGATGTGCAGGTGGTAGTAAACAGCTGCAAATAATAACACCTGCATTGCTATTGATTAGACATGCATGTGTTTATCATAATGCAGCTGTGTTATATTAATCATAGAGACCTGCCTGCGGTGTGTATGTAATATCATTGATATACTCTCTAAATAATAATAGTAATATAAGGAATCATTACTAGTGACTTGTAAGAAAGTAATCTATGAGTTAGAAGGCTTCTCAAAGAAGGATATATTATGGTGGGGTCATAGATGATTAGGTGTTCCCTCCCCCTTTAATCACCTATGGCCCCACCATTAGCTCTCCCAAACAACACAAGTTAATGGAACCCATGTTAGCACTTGGTTGACAAATCGTATTGGTACTGTGTGGATATTTGCAAAATAGGACAAAATGGTGACAGCATGGATTGTTTTGTTGAACCTCTCTTGGCCCAAGATGTTGCCAATATGTTTATCAAGTTTCAACCATATAATTTTGATAAGCTATATATTAATCAGGTTGGGCCAATATGACAATTCAATGGGATGTATTCGCCACATTGAACACACCTTCTCCCAAGGTAACAAACATCCCATGATAATGAAAAATACATTATCCCCATGTATTCCTAGACTACTTTTCAGTGTGCTATCTCTTGCCCGGTGGCTTGAAATTTCGGTCTCGAAATATTCAGTCTTGATATTTCAGTTTTGGAAAATTCGGTCTCAGAATTATAAATGACCTCTCAACACAAATGACCGTTATGTAGTTTGCTGTATCCGCTAGTTTGTTGTACTTCACACGTCATGAACTACAACTAATGACCTGGCAGGAGGGTTCGGTAGGCGGCAAGCCCCCGACACATCTAATTCATAAGTTTTATTTCCGAGACCGTATTTTCCGCTCAAATCTCATATTGAATAAACGTCAAAACATGTCAAAATTACTAATATTACGTATCATTTTACAACGGTCAATGATGTTATCCGATTTCAATAAATAAACTACAAATTTTAGTACTAATAATTTCAACTTTTTTCTATTACTGATCTTCAATAACGCCATTATAAACTGAGACCGAGTTTTCTGAGACCGAATTTTTTTAGACGGTATTTTCAAAGACCGAAAATTCCTAGAATCTATTGCCCATCTAACCATCTAGAGCCCTGGTTGGCACAATGTGTCATGGTTGCTTGGGAGCTCACAGTGTTATTACCGATGTATCCGACACAGATGACAGGGAAATAATATATTGTGTAATTCCTCACATAGGGTCTTTGTTGTTAATGTTCTCAGTAACGAGAAAATTACTATGGCTTTATTATTACAGATGATATTAATAATGTAACTGATGTTTATATTGGTACATGAAAAGTGCAGTCACTGGCAGTGTGCCCTTTGATGTACCCAGTGTATTTTATGATGTGTATTAGGGTTGCCCAAAAAATATGGGTTTCGGGCAAACCTCAGAATCTTCATATGGAATACTTATAATAAGTTTATACGTTATAAAAGAACATTACATGCCAATTTCAAGGCCATTTCTGGTTATTTTTGAGTTGAACATTTGAAATTTTGTACAAATGGATATTTTCCCATTAATTCTGAAATACATTTTTTCTGTGGAATAGGTAAAATTAGTTGGCTCGTTATTCAAAATCACAACATGCAAAATTGCAGATTATTTTTTTATACTTTTGAGTTGCCCCGATCCCTCTTTATGTAAAATATATTACTATTACAATATTTTTCTTATGATTTGGCTTCTATAACAATCATGCTGTTATTGTGATAAGATAGAAATAATTTATTTTTCAAAATGACTTCTTAAATTGTATTAATTTCATTTTATAAAAGCATTCATCAATATTTTCGTATTGCAAAAATTTCGAATTTACTATTATTTTAACAATTGGATAATAACCCATGCATTTCGCTTTGTCAACTGTTTTGAGTCCCCAAGTGTCCCAAATATTGAAATTTTGGTTTATTAATCAAAAATTAATGTTTTTCCTCAATTTCTTGCATATAAATTTCCTTATTATGCTCTTCATTGAGCACTAGACCTCCATAAGTGTGGAGCACTACACTGACTACAGTCTATAGTGGTGTCTAAATTCGAACAATTTGGAGGGGTGGGGGCAACTGTGAACTTTGTCGTTCCGGTCTGATTTTCCATCACAAACACAAAAATAAGCTTTTCTCAAGCTATCTTCCTATTCTAAATGATAATAAATCAGAGATTATGAGTTTTTTGCCAAAATGTAGTAAAAATCACCAAAAATGTTACTTTTCTGATATTTGAGTATATAAAAGGTTATTTAACTACCAAGTCTTAGATTTTAGTCTTTGATATACTAATTAGTTACATTTACTATCACCTCTTCATTTTCCTCTTCTCTAAATGAGTGCAGTCACGTTTCTTATCATTCCTTGGTAAGTGATTCATCCACGAAGTAGCTTTTCTGCATCCATGAGCTATGTATGCATGTGGTAGGTGTATTTGTTGACTATGCTAAGGCATTTGACACAGTGAACCACGCTATACTGTTGTCTAAACTTGAAGCTTATGGTATAAGAGGAGTGACTTTTAAATTGTTTGAGAGCTATCTAAAAGATAGGAAGCAATGTGTGAGGATAGGGGATATTTTGTCAAGTTATGGTGATGTGAATGCTGGTGTGCCCCAGGGTAGTATATCAGGACCAATTCTTTTTATTTTGTATGTCAACGATTTCTCTAATATATCCTCCAGGTTGAAGACCATACAGTTTGCAGATGACACCACTGTATCTGCATCTGGATCTGATTTTGTTGAGCTGTGTGGTGTCGTTAATGCTGAACTTGAAAAAATTCAAACATGGTCAAATACTAATAGAATGGCACTTAATGCAAATAAGACTGCGGTTGTTGTTTTTAGTAATAGGTTACATGATGTTGTGAATGGAGATTGTGCTGTTATTTTGAATGATGTAAACATTGAATTCCAGCATGAAGTTACATTTTTGGGTCTCACACTAGACCAAAATTAAAATTTAATGACCATATATCTCTTGTTTGCAATAAATTGTCTAAGATAGTTGGAATTATGTATAGGATTAGATTGTTCCTCCCTCTAAAGTCATTGATAAACATATATTATAGTCTGTTTTACCCCTACCTGATTTATTGTAATGTATTATGGGGAGGGACATATAATATACATTTGAATACTCTCGAAATGCTTCAAAAAAGAGCGGTAAGAATTATAACTGGCAGTGAGTCATAGCACGGGAATTTTAAAAGCAGATGATGTTCATAGTTACCTCTTACTCATATATTTTTTCAAAATAAAGATAAATTCACCATCACAAATACAGCTTATCAAACAAGGCATGCACATGATCCTATTGTAAATCGCCATAGACTAACCTTAACGGAACATAGTGTGCACTACTCTGCTTCTAGACTCTGGCGTTCTTTGCCTGTTCACTTGAAAAATATTCAGTCGCATAGTTCCTTTAAATATAAACTTAAGAAGTATTTTCTAGATCAGTATGCCAGTGCAGAAACGTGATGTAAATAACTGCTCTAGGAATATATAAATTTAAATGTATATTTTTTTTATGTTCTCTAGTCCTATTATTTTTTGTATAGTTCTAGTTTAGGTTTATTATTATTTGATTTTTATTTTTGCCCAAAAATTTCCTTAATAAGGGAAATTATATAAGGGCTTGATGTATATATTTTTTTATTATTCATCAATAAATATCCTTATAATATGTCACAGACTGGTGGTTGGGGCTTTTGTTCAAGGAGTCACTTTGCTTTCTGAATTCTTTTTTCTGTCCCTTTCATTTAATTCCTTTTTGACATCAACTAGAAAGCCTTTCGTTTCGAAGCAGACATTAAACACTTCTAAATTTAAAATAATAGCTTTAATATTTTTTGTCACCTGAAATATTCTCAGATATAACAGAAGAAATTAATTAATTGAATTAATGAAATTTGTCAACTTATGTTTTACGTCAGTCTTGAGCGTATAGAAACAATTCTTTGTTCATATTTATAATCTTTTTAAATTTTGTAAATGATGTTTACGCCGGCAAAACATAAATCACGCGGCGAGTTGTACGGGTGGCGAGTTATCCTAGAACCCTTATTTTTTGCACCAGAGAAAAAAATTTATTATTACCTTTTAAGCAAACTCGGAAAAGAAGAAAAAAAATCGCTCCACCTAATTGAATAATCCATCATAAAAAGATCATCTGTCAACGATGAAAATTCAATCGGAATCTATACCTTATAGATTTAAAAAAATATCGTATATCGTCTTTCGTCTGACTTTACTGACAAAAAATCCGGACGATAATGGGTATGCACTGCAACAGACGAATATGGGTAATAATTTGTTAATATAACTGAGTACTACAATTTGAGACTCCATAAGGCCATAAAATGATTTATTATAACAGTTCTTTAGACGAGATTTTCCATAACTAATTGATTGAATGATAATTCATATAATGGCAATTATGTTAAAAATTTGATATGATTTTATATTTTTCATTGAATTAAGTCTTACTCAGAAAAATGTTATTCCTAGTAATTCTGCTACTGAATTCAATCCTATGAATTCCCCTAAATGAATTATTTCATTTACATTCAAGTTCGACAACATTTTCTAACTAAATTACTTCTCCATTTCAATCTTCAAAATGGCAGATCGAATGAAGTGAATTTTTAATATAGAAATTGATAGAGAGAGTAGGAGAGTACAGTATTTGGGTCCACTATAACAATTTCCTTCCGGCATACTTCTATCACACGACAATTACTTTTTTTACTAAGTCGATTGGATTAGTTATCTCACGGAAAATATATTAATTTGGTATAACTATGTATAACAAAATCTTTGAACAGAATATTAAATTATGTAAACAAAATTACACAATAATATTTCATCATTACTCATAACTGAGTCAATCCAGTTATTTGACTAACGACGAGACAATATGACTCAAAGGAAGAGTAAATCTAGAAAAAAAACTTCTCTATTAGAGTCTTGCCATCCTTGACTCAAAATGATGAATCAGGCTGAGCATTAAGCAATATTAGCAAATTTCTTGAATGACAAATATGGAAAAGCTGGTTTGATAGATTTGAGAATATTCAAAATAAGTTTGAAATGGAGATTTATTGAAAATATATCATAAATGGCAATATGATACAATCATATAAAAGTACATCGATATGAATATATTCATCCAAACACGTTATTTTAAGAATATTTGATAGAATGTTGTTGAATTTTCTGTTATATCATTAGGACCAATGAGTAATATGGTATTATTCAGATAGCTTATTGATAAAAAATGTTTCCAAGTAAAACAGGACCAATGGAATAAAAGAACCTGTTTTCCTATGTGGAAACAGTGAAGTAATAGAAGATCATATATGGCTCACAGATGATTTAAGGCAATGCTGTAGAAGTCTATGGCAAACAGTAAAAGTGGGTGTAAGAGGAAGAACCCTAATTATTTGACAGTGCATTTGAGATTAAAATGAATTTATGATATTGTGAAGATGCAACTTTGAAGTTCTCCAAATTGCTGCCAGAAGGTAGAAGGTGACTTTGTGACAAGAGTAGAGGAGAACCTAGGGATTGATTTCAAAAAGTCAATTCCATTTTGACCGACAGAGATTGGATTGAGAAAATAACTTAGATTCATCGATACAGAAAGCAGAGTTTCTTTCATAACAATAATATATTATATCAACATTCTCTGACAGGCCTGGAAGATTTCAGAATTTTTTTGATAAAATGAAATTTGAGAAGATGGGAAACCTGACCGTTAAGTAGATAGCTTACAGAAATATTCTCTCTTCATTCTGTTATCTTTTGCGTATATTTATCTAAAATGTGACTAATTTTTTCAGATTCTGGATTTTGATAGGTAGTATTTGTAAAGTGAAAAATTAAGATTTGTATTTCTGATATTATAAGTGGAGTAAAATGAAATTAAGATAACATTGAATCGATCTGCATAGCAAATTATTGCTCAGGAAAACTGTTATAACTTATAATAAAAAAATTGTCCTTTTTTAAATAATAATCTATTCTTTCTAGATAAAATTAATCCAAATTTTTTCTCAAGATGATGTTTCGATCTAAAGCTATCGTCTACAGTCGGACAATTTAACCTCGGAGATATACCGTAAATTTAGGTAATTTACGATCCTCTTTTACCGCTATCGACAATGACAGACCATCTGCCGATTATAAATATACCGACTGAGCTAAGATATAAATCTAATATATAATGTTTTGAATTAGGTATTCCAATAGCAAATCGTAAGATAGCAATGTATTTATGAATAATGAGAAACAGCGAGAAAAATGTATACAAGTTAAAATTTAACCGTTACAAGATTTTAATACATAATATAAAGCAGTTAACTTATCTGATAGAATGGTGACATTTTTCTAACTTAAATGGACAAAACGATATGGGACACCAATAATTTTTTATGATATTAATATATACAATTACTAATCATTAGATATAGTATTATTGTGCTAAAGTTATATACAGTAGAACTCATGCATAATGAACTACAACTAGGTCATTATATAGGGTGGTGCAAAAAAAAGGAAACCCATCTTCAAATTAGTTTATTTTACAAACTGTTAAAGTTTGGACTTTTCTTAAACACTATTTTATTTGTAAAATTTTTCTGCATCTTCCATGAAAATCTGTTAAACTTACGACTAAAATTAAACATCCTGCAAAGAATTGAAGAAAATTAAATAAAAAGGGCTTGCGCGAGGACGAAAAACTGAAAGACTTCAGAATAGGTATAATTTATTTCCATATGGTAGTAGTAGTAAAATTAATAAAAAATGTTATTTTTCATTTAATTAACGTTTTGTTTATCGCCTCTTTCATTCATGGAATACTTCTTCATCACCAATCACGATGTCATCTCCAAAACGAGCATTTCTTTGCAGAAACCATCTTGAAAAATTTAGACTGCGGTGAATCAGTTCTAAGAGTTCGATCCTTGCATGCTTCTTGAAAGGATGATACATCACATCGTGTTTAACAATTCGGTGAAAGGTGTCTTTAGTGATGTATAATATATTATTATTGATTGATATGTTTGAATTCTCAATAAATTGTTCATGAATAAGATTAATGTTTTCATGTATTCGTTCTGTTCTCCTGCGACCAAATCGTTATTTGTTCAAAATAAAGTGGTTTCTTCAGTTTTGAACTTATTAATACGAGTCAATATGTTTTTATAGTTGGTGAAAATTTTTCCTGAAAGCTATTTTCAAAAAGAGATTAAATCTGTATAAAGCTTTCAGTGTTTAAGTTACTTGTTACAACAAAAACTGTTCTTTTGAAAGGTGCATTTTGAGGGTTTCGAATAGGAGATACAAATTAACGGTGAACCGATTTTATTGAAGATATCAATTTTATATCAAACATCAATTCTAAAATGATAATTAAGGTTTTAATTTTTCTTTCACTTGTTACAGAAAATAATATAATTTAATGTTTTTTACATCCATATGAAAAGAATTACACCTATTGTAATTCTTTTCGTATATTTCGTCCTCGCGCAAGCCATTTTTAATTACCTTTTTTTAATTCGCTGCAGGATGTTTAATTTTTGTCTTAATTTTAACAAATTTTGAAGATAGATGCAATTAAAAAAAAAGAATAAAACTGCGTTTTTATATATATTCTAGCTTTAATAGTTTGTAAAATAAACTAGTTTGAAAATGGGTTTCCTTTTTTTTGCGCCACCTTGTATAGAGCTAAGTAACCTTACACAAAAGACAAGAGTTGCATAAAAATCTGATGGCCATTTTATGGCTTATGTTCATTATTCCAAGTTATTTATTACTCAGGTGTTCCACAATACGTGAGCTAATTATATAGAAGTTGTCCAGTATACAGACAAGAAATGATTAACAATTGTAAATCGCAATAAGTTAATTTCATAAAATTATGCTAAATACTCAATTCGGAAGAACAGGAATTACTTACAACTCCTGAAAATAAAATAGAAGGTTGAGTACTGGAGTAGTTCAGAATTAGTTTCAGAACACTCTCGACATAAGCACGTACTTTAATTTATATGTTCTTTTATATAACATTAAACTCTAAAAGATATAGGAATACTTGGAAGGTTTCTATTGAATTAGGAGTTCCATTAGGATTTATTTTTGGAGTTTTTCTAATAAATTAGGAATAAAACTTTCGGATAATAGGTCAGGATGCACTAAAATGCTTTTTGTTAGAAGAGGCGAGGTTTGGAAAGGGAACTTTTGATCAGTAATTTTCTTTTTAGATTCAGTTTAACGTTATCAAACTCTTACAATTCTACATAAAATGAGGATCATAATAAATGCTACAGAACTGTTTTTATTTCCGTTAATGCTTTACAGATTATTTCAAGAATCTATCGAGCTACATAATCGTTTTTTTAATGCATAATAATGAGGAGAGGAGAGTTTTTGAGTCCAAATACTTTGCAATTTGGATTACGATGTTTGTCTATATTGGCTTTTGATATGAACAATATGGGCCATAAAAATGTTTCCGATTTCTTCCGAAAGCTAAAAAAGAATGACTGACAATTTCTTCAGGCCAACAACAAAAATGTAGGTATCACTTCTACCTCATTCCTATTTCTATGGGACAACTCTTATAACATTCTCACTTTACAAAAGTAGCAAATAAAATTTTCACCTATAACACTAAATAAAACCCACTTCACACTTTTTTTTTTTATAATGCAGAAGAAAAGCTATTTTTAAAATGTGTTCACATTTGCGTTTTTTATCACTTGTGGAAAAATGTAATGTGATTTTTTCTTCAGCGATAAAAAAAACGCAAGTGTGAACACATTTTAAGAAAAAGCGGGCCTTAATATGCAATAAAAAAGCAAAGAATGAATATTCATAGTGAAAACTTCCATAATATTAAAAGTCACTGAAGTTGTTCTTTTTCAAAATAGTTTCCAAGGAAGAAGTGTAAGCTCCCTGTATTAAAATGTCTACCAATGTATTATTTACCTTTTAGGCCCGCTTCACACTTGCGTTTCTCAACGCCGCGTTAGAAATACTGCTCATGACAAAAAGTTTAGCTGAAATTGATTTTAACGGAGCTCTTCACACTTGCGTTAGAAAAAACGCTGCAATTTTTCTAACGCAAGCGTGAAGACCTCAGTTAAAATTAATAGAGAGCTAAACTTTTTGCCATGAGCAGTATTTCTAACGCGGCATTGAGAAACGCAAGTGTGAAGGGGGCCTTATTCACTGCCTTTTAGTAAGTAAAATCAAAGAGTTAACTCTAAGAATAAACTTCGTGCGATGACAGAAAAAAAAATCACAATCACTCTTTGCTTTCCTGTTTTTAAATTATGTCTATCAGTTAAAAATTGACTTACCGTATAATAATACTATAAAAGGCAGTGGAAAAGAGAACAAGATAATTTTTTTTCTCCCATTGGCTGAAGATATATAAGGCATTGCAAATTCGGAAACATTTTTGTGGCCCATACTGTATATTCAAATAGAAATGTATCCTAAATTATTTTTCACAATTTACTAAATTTACATTTACAAGAGAAAGAGAGAAAATGGTCTGAGTACATCATGACATTTTTCTTTTAAATTAGGAAATAATAAGAAATTAGGAAACTGATTGGTGAGTTATTTGTCAGTGATTCCCTGCTATAAAATTTACTAGGTAGTCTAGATACATCACATTTTGTTTTATTGTATATACATTAAACATATATCTGCGAATACAATAACCGATTCTTGTGTCCTTTTCATCTCATTTTTATATTCACTGAGTAGCTTTTCTACATCAATAACACTGCCTGCAAATAGTTCTAATATTACTCTGTCTATGGAGCCTATATCTTTCCTGACTGCTTCAACTGAGTCTGTTTCATATTTTGTCGTTAAGAATTGTGACCTTTAGTCTGGTATGCACGTACATATATATCTTAAGATCTGGTCTTGAGGTCTGACAGAAACGATTATCTGATAGTCAAATGGGTATTTTCGTTGTACGGTGCTTCTTACGATTGATCTGTCTGCTTGATATGTGGCTCCTCCCACTCATGATATTTCGATCTCATGATTATTAGTAACGAAGATGAGCACTTGAATTGTAACTGGACAGGTTTTGAGATAAATGGGATGCGTTTAAATGCGACGGACTCTTCATACGATTTTGGTTTTATTATGATTTATCTGTACGTGAAAACCAAGCTTAAATCTTCCGTAGAAGATGAAAAACTCTAATTTCTTAACTAGCTTAAAATAATCTACTTATCAAAACTACATTGATTATCTATAAACCACTATGTTAATCCTATATTATGAAATAAAACCTCTCATATCTATTCAATTAATTTAAATACTGATAGAGATTAATAATCGAGTAAATAATTCCTACTTACATTATTATTGGGCAAATAAGTTTAAGGATCTATTTAACATAAAGATGTTTTACACGTGCAGATGAATCTTAAAATACAACCTTGAGATGTGATCGAAACGATATACCCTGTAGTCTAAATATGTAATTTTCGCCAAACGATGCATCATACGATTGATCTGCTGGTCGAACGTGCTTTTTTGAATTTCGGCTCCTCCGACTCGTCCGATCAGTCTTATATGAGCTCTCACCGGAACCTATCCATCTAGCGTTCTAGACAGTTACATTTTGGTTGGCTCTAACAACAAGAATTATAGTAGTCATTTAATACTAATTGGCATGTACATTGTGCGATGGTACATTTTACATAGAAAAAGGTTCATAAATTATTTTCATAATGTCTAAGCTCTAACCACATTGAAGTTAAATTCTTTAGCTGACCTGTGAAACACATCATTAGATCTTTTACTACTACGTGAAAAAGATAATATAATATAACTCTTCATTTGTCTCTTTAATATATGATGCTAGCTTTTCTTCCTTCCCGAATACTATAACTGGCTGGTGAAGGGTGCCTTTATTCATTATTTCATTTTCCTATTCAATGTTTCTTCAATGTCTCTTGTATATTGACTTTCCTTTGGTAGTCATCGATATGGGTTTTGGTTCCGAAGCAGACCATTCATAATTCACCTTTCAATAAGGTGAGGATAAAATGTTCAAAATTATATTTGAATGGGAATCAGTTGACTGTGAATCAATTGACTTAGAACCAATTGACCTCGAATCGATTGATCGTAAATTAATTGACCTAGAATCTAAAGACTGTGAATCAATTGACCTAGAATAAATTGACCGTGAATCCATTGAACCAGAACCAACTGACAATGAATCAGGTGAACTCTAACCAACTGACCGTGAATAAGTTGACCTAGAACTAATTGACCGCGAAACCAATGACCTAGAACAATTTGTCTGTGAATAAATTGACCGTGAATCAACCTAGAAACAATGAATCACAAATAATTGATATGGAAATTATTTAAATGGAACCAATTGTCCTACAATCAATTGAATAATTTTTGTAAGATTTCAAAATTCTTCTCTCAGAATAATGACGATTCATTATTCATGCCAAATCAGAAGAAATATGTAATATGAAAATATTCCATCAAATGAAGTTTATTCTCCGTGAGACGAGAAGCCTCTTCATTCCGCCCAATGAACTTACGAGGCAGAACTCTTAGGAAGAAACATAAATATCCTCTTTGTATCAGGATTTAGGAGTAAGAAATGGCCACTTTACAGCTCCCTATTGTGAGAGAGGAGAGATGAAGGGTGATACCTGATAATATTAGTACCTGAAATATTTTCCAGGATGTGAATGCATGGTGAACTATAAGAGAAAAGAGCACCTGTTATTTCTCTACACCAATCTACGCTGTTCATCAGTAGGCTCTATGATATTCCCAACACAATCAACACCTGGTTATTCCTCAATGCAATTAGTGACTTTTGATATAGCCTCAACGAATCATTCTCTGGGAATAGAAGACGAAAACATGCCGGCAATGAAAGCGGATTTGGACGAATGCCAGTCTGTAAATTGAGGCATGAAGCAAACGTGTAATGGTTCAATGGATCCGAGAAAAAAGCCATCTCGTACGTTTATCAGGGTTGAGTGGGCAATTGGAAGAACCGTGTTAGTCTGTGAAAGACAATCTGTAGGATAAAGACTCTAACTCACTCACTGTGATAGGCTTTGTCATATAACATTGTAGTGTAGAGAACTAGTCTCATGTGTTTGGAATCTCCTTCATCTACTAATGTGAAGGAAAAATATTTAGATCATAATATGAAGACCAAAAATGATTTATCTTCACAGTGAATTTGAGCATGAGTATTTGGCATGCCCCCGATACATTTAATTAATACGTTTTATTTATACCAGAGACCAAATATTCCAAGACCGAAATTTCCCAGAACCATTTCTATGGTATATGGTACCTTGATATAGAACCGATTCGAACATTCTTAAATCTTCTATAGTCATTCTTGTTGAAACTTACCTCAAAAGTTATAATTTCAATTTTATTCAGCTACCTCTTATGTTTTGAAATAAGGTTTCAATAAATATTTTTATAAAAAAAATATTCACTTTTTCTCTAGTCTAGCCATATAAATAGAAGAAATAGGTTCATATGTCAGAATAATACATGTATTCATTTACTATTTATTCACCACTAACTATTCAAAGATTCTTCTTCTTTTCAGGTATGATAGTTTTGGACAAGACCACCTAAAGCTTTTGATTGTAAAATTTCGTCCTTCCTGAAAGCTTCTAGGTAAAGATTCAAAAATTCGAATTACAGTACGTACTAGCCTGTGTTAAAGTAATGTGATGGCCTTTGAAGATTAAGAGAGAAGTCCATTTCATCTTCAATTGAGTGATGAACACTGCAATTAAAAGACAAATATAGGGTGAAAATCATATAGCACTTGTCAGAAAATGGTCCAATTAAATGGAAGGAATTGCAATTCCTTCCATTACTTTCAATTGGAGCAAACTGGTTTAAGCGGTTGATAGATCCTTTATTTTAAATAACCCGATGGAGAAAATTATCAAAAAAGTAGATGAACACTTTACTCTATTTGCTACTAAGCATATCAGATTTTCAAAGTTATTTATCTTTATCGAAAAGGCAAGTTTCTCTATACCAGGGAGTTGTTGAGACATGAATAATTCAGAGATGCACGACAAGACATTTATCTTAGTTCTCTGTCTCGGTGGTACTCTTATCTTGATTGCTGCGACTCTTGCTCTTACCATAAATATGCATTTAATTTCAGGACTATATTAATAAAGAATAGGGAAGTAACAACATCATAAGCTAATTATTACCAAGAAATCAGCCACTGACGTTACATAACTATTACAGAAGTTTTCTCTCAATTCAATAGTTATTGAAAAGCTGTATCACAGATACAGTTTAAACTGCATATGATTATAGAACTTTCAAAAAGAGATGAACAAATTACGGGAATTGAACAGAAGATAAAATTGTTTCAAATAAATATCGAATCTATGATAAAATTTGATTTATTATCTGTGAAATCATTAATAGACTTTCATATTTAGACGCTTTTACCAGCTCTAAAAGGAGTTATTACTTCTTTATTCTGTGTACTGTGTTGTTATTTTCCTATTCTGTGTACTGTGTTGTTACTTCCCTATTCTGTGTTATGTGGTATAACTATATAAACTGTTACAGAAAGTAACACATAAATCAACACAGATAGTCCCATAAAAACTAGACCACCTTTAATTTTTATTATATGGTTTCTCACGTACTATTGGCAATCCCAGTTGATTCTTAAAGCCGACTTATAGCAGATTTTTGGAAGAGTACCTAAACATGAATCTGCGTATTGACGATGAATCATCGATAAATATTCGAAGAAGTGTCCATTTTATCCAAGTTTTTTCGAATAAAATAAGGCAGGATGATCGTCGATTCATCGAAGAAGCACATGCATAACCGACTGTAACTGTCCTTAAATCAACGATGAATCAAGTACGATTGTAAGATTCATACGAAAAAATGCACATAATCACCTCAATATTATTGGCGATTCAAGCAAGATGTTAAAGCAGATTCAAGGGTGATTTATGCATGGCGCCAATCTATAATCTTCCCTGCATTTAGAGCGATTCATGGTAGTTCTCTAATGCATGAATAAATATATTTATTTATTGGGTTAAATGAAATCAAAATTATTATTTGAAAGGTATTTGGCTTTGTATCGATTAGTTTGATGTTACATATTTTTATATACATATTAAATGGAAGGAAATGGAGAAAGATATGAAGTGGTGTGTCCGGGATTTGAACCTCCAACTGTTGTCACATGGAGAATTGAAGTCAGCTACGTATCCACTGAGCCATCTTGGACATGGCAGAAGTAGGATTTGGTTGATAGTTATTTAATATGATAACCCGCATGTTTTTAAAGTTCTTATTTATGAATATTATTCAATATTTTATTATTTTGTATCTTTTCATTTTTATTCTAAATGATGGAAAATATGTATAATAGTATTTATATATATACTGTAATTACAATTTTGTAATCACGGACACCTTTAAATGGATATGATAACTCATACAATTCACCGAAAATCATCGAAAAAAATGTCCGCTATGATTCGAGGAAGATGAGTCTGACGTAACTCAGCGATCCTCATCGAAGACGTGTCTGCTATAATTCAATCCTGTAATAATTAGGGGACGATGAGTCTGTCATAACGCGTCGATGATCATCAAAGACATGCCTGCTGTAATTCGGAGAATATGAGTCTTCCATAACTCGCCGAAGATACATCTATGAGCTGCCTGCTGTAATTCGGGGAAGTTGAGTCTTCCATAACTCGCCGAAGATTCATCGAAGAAATCTCCTCTTTAATTCGAGGAAGTAGAATCAACCATGATTCGTTGAAGATCATTCGATAATCCTCTACATTCAATCGCCGATGAGAATTCATCGGCAATTTATCGGTGTTTCGTCTACGTTTTATTCTCTCTGCCATAAACGCTCTTAAATCATCGAAGACACTCTCTTAAATTTTATCTGGGATAGTTATTGAGAACTAAAAATGAATCACGTATCTGTTAATTAAGGGTAAGTTCCGAGTTAGCATACTGTTATACACTTACGATTATATGAGAAAAAAGTATATTTATAACTATTATTTAACCATTACTTTAATTGTTTTCTCTAATACTAATCTGAATTTTATAATTACCGATTGACGTCTTACGATCGGTAATTTTAAAATGGAATCATCTACGTCGACCAAATCATAATTTATCTTATTTAAATCTAAAGGTCGTTTTTCGTCGGACGTTCCCGTACAATGATATACAATGAGCTATATATCGGTATGATTTCATCAAATATTATTTATAGCAACTTATTAGTTCCATAAATATTATATAAATTCAGTTAAATTTTGTACAGTAATTACCTTCGCAGAATGCGGGAAGGTCATATTTTCGTCGGACTTTATTTATTTATTACCTCTGCAGAATGCGGGAAGGTCATATTTTAGCCGTCGTTTATTTATTTATTCATCATCTTGTTATTCGCTTAACTGAAAAATTGTTCATCCAAATTGCCTGAAATTTGGTGAAGCGATTGCTCCATGTCCAGTGACCTGCTGCTAGAATTTTGGGAGCGACCCAGTCAAAGGTCAAGGTCATGGTCATTTATAACTCAAAAAGTATTGAACCATATTGCATGAAACTTGGTGGGACGATTAGTCAATATACAGGAACCATTTCTTCAGATTTTGGAGGCGATCGGGTCAATGATCAAGGTCGAGGCCATTTATAACTCAATAACTCCAAAAGTATTCAACCAAATTGTCTTAAATTTGATGGTACGATTGGTCAATGTCCAGGAACGATCTGGTAGAATTTTGGAAGCGATCCGGTCAGAGGTCAAGGTCATTCATAACTCAATAACTCAAAAAGTATTGTACCATATTGCATGAAACTTGGTGGGACGATTGGTTATTATACAGTTAGCAGTTTCTTAAATTTTGGGAGAGAACGGGTCAAAGCGGAGGCGATGGTAATTAATATCTTTAATTTTGTTTTTAATGTTAGTTTTTAATAATCAAATTTTTATTAATTGATTTAATTTTAAAATTTAGTTAAGGTGCATCTATGGCCGTTCACTAGCATGAATACACATGAATTGGGTTCAACAATAATTTCCTATGAGTCAATAATTCAGAATCAGAAGAAATCTTTTTTGTAATCTTAATTAAAATAAGAAAATTCATCAAACATATGTTTTATTCTAATATTAAATAGGAAGTATAGTATGTTATTAAATGAATCAAATGATCAATGTAAGTATTCTATTTAATTTTCAATATTATATTTATCTATTTAATTTTCAATATTATATTTATCTATTTCAATTATCTATAATACTAAATTTTTAATATTTAATACAACAGAAGGGGGAGAATTGTTTCTATGATCTCAATCGAAGCTTAAGTGCATCTTCACCTTAAATTTTATTGGCTATTATATTTTAAATTTAATTGGTAATCATTTATACCTACTTATTTTAAGAATTTATTCTAGTCTTTTTAGATAATAATACTATATTCTTCGATATTATAAATAGTACTTCGCACAAATACTAATATTTATTTACACACCAATAATCTTTTCAGAGAAAGTGAGTCGAATTAAATAATATAATTGCATTTAATTACAGCAGTTAAACAGGTGTGGTGAGATATTTAAACAGTTACCATAGATATGAAACATTGCAATTAGTAAGGTAGTATAAGCACGTGATTTGTAAATGATTTTTATTTTCTTGTCTATGATCATGATATTTAATCGAAATATGTATTATTGCTATTAGTGTCACTGAATTGAAAATAGAAAATATAATTTTTCAATTTTAATATTATGTATAACAATCTGCCTGAAACCCATCACTATAATCACAGCCATCTTTCTGACCTGCTTCACAATAATCGCAACTATCTTCCTGACCTGCTTCACAATAATCGCAACTATCTTCCTGACCTGCTTCACAATAATCGCAACTATCTTCCTGACCTGCTTCACAATAATCGCAACTATCTTCCTGACCTGCTTCACAACAATCGCACCTATCTTGATCTGAAACCCTTCACTGTATTCACAACCATCTTCTTGACACCCTTCTTCAAATAATATTTTAATTTTCGTACATTCTATGAATATGCGCAATGTGAGTGAAAATATATATCTTAGTAAAATTTCTCTGAAAAATCTTATAGCGGTATTTCTGCAACAATGACAACTCAGCATTATTTAGTTATTCAAAATATCAATGGAAAAAGAATTAGCAATTAAATTTTTCTTATTTGTCATTATCAAGGGTTTGTAATAATCATTGGGCCCAAAAATTATGAAGCCAGTGAATATATGTAACAATCATACGTTTAATTAGTGTAATTAAAGTATATTTGCATCGATACTAGTTAAGAAGCCGGTGTTCTGCTGAGAGAAACACGCGCTTTTACAAATATGTGCCTTCAACTGTGTTCTATCTGTGGGCTTGTTACGGTAGACTGTTTCTTTGATATATCCCCGTAAGAAATAATCTAAAGCGGAAATGTCTGGAGATCTTGCTGGCCATGTAACGTTGCTAGATCTTGAGATCAATCTTCCTGGCATTTTCTGACAGAGGATCTCAATATTGGGCCCCATGTTGTGACAGGTGTATTTTTAATTATATGAGTCAAATTTATTTAATACACTTTCGAAATCAAAAAGTCAGTTATCATTTCGTGATATCATTCTCCATTCACTGTAACTGTTTTGCCATTACCATCCTCAAGGAATAGGGACCAATAATCTTATTCTCCATGTTTCCACATCACTTAATAACTTTTACTGGATGGAGCAACATCTCTAATCACCTCCAGCTCTTCAGATCCCAAAAGCGGACGTTCTATTTATTGAAACATTCATTTAGTCCGAAATAAGCTTCGTCTGCATGCTTCTGTAAACCCGGCTAGCAGAACGCATCTCGACGTGTGAAGTCACCTTCGTGCAACTTTGACGTATTGGAATTTTGTATGGACGCATTGGTAATTTATTTCTTAGTATTGTGTGTGCTGAGTTTGAGTTTGAATCCAGCAGTTGAGACAAAAGCCTTAGATTGATTTTTTGGTGTAAGTTTCCTTCGACTATCTGCTTTTCTGTTGCAACATTATTTACATGCGTGACAATTACATGACTTTGATTTCTTTTAAAACTAAACATTTTTTTATTCATTTTCTATGAGTTTGATTGAAAGAAAATTGTTTTGAGATTTCCCTTGATCGTATATTCCTTCCTTCGTTCTGAGGGTTTCTTTTAGCGTTTATTCCTTCATTCGTTTTGAGGGTTTTTGTCAGTTTGTTACTATATATATGTGCAGTGTAAAATAAGTAATTTTTGGTCAGATTGTTCCTGTCTGTACAAAAAGTATGGGTCAGATTTTTCCATCTTCATTCCTTCCTGTGGAGGCGACAATCAAATTATTTTGAAGCATCGGGTTACAATCCACTGAAATGTGATCTTACTGCCGGGTTTGCTGCAGTTGTTGACACGTTAGGCAATTATTGCAGAAGAAGAATTATTTGGAAATATTTTAAAAGAGCCAAGGGAAATAATGGAACCACTATTTGTTCCTGATGCAGATAGACCGTCGAGAATTTCTTTCTATTAATTCATTTTTTGATTGAAACCAGAAAATTTCGATCACATTACACATTTTTTAGAGGGGGGTTGAAATACTTCCAATCAATTTTATTGATAGAGTAGTTTTTAAAATGAACAGTTTGTTCTAAACAATATTGTTTTCTAACCATCTGTACCTCATGGATATTGATATTATTTATTCAAAATATAGATAAAAGCTTAATTTGCAATATGAGGTAATGTTCTGAGATAGAAATAGGGATAGAAAATAGTGAATTATAGTACTTGTGAATGACCTCTCAACAAATTTCTATCTGGGTTATAAACTACATTTTGGCACAATACCCTTCTATCAAAACTAGGTAGTACTTAGTATGTTTGTACCATAAGGTGGTTATCAAAATCGCGATGAATATTGATGAGAAGTTGTTTAAATGCAAAAACAAATAAAGTTTGAAAAGTTAAATTGAGCCAATCATCGCTCTCCTTTGACTAGAATCCCCTGGTGTAATCAAACTCTGCGACAACCAATTACCTATCATTATACCTTCAACTCACTCAAACTAACTCCTGACGCTATCAATTGTTATTGCCGACAACTATAATGGAGGCAAATAAGAACTAGGAACTATCTAACATTTTCGTTGGACATTCCCGTTTAAAAATTCAGACTATATCATTCTTATGAAAATATACGATCAATATTTACTATAACTGAAATTTTAATCGACGTTCTGAGTCAATCAATATTTACCGCAATTTGGCTAATGAGAGTTTATCGATCATTTCGAATATTCCATAACAGTTTTAACCATCCTGGCTGTCTGTTTAGTGGCAGAAATTGCAATATATTTGAACTTTCGTATTAGTAACACAAATTTTGTTGATGCATTTTATCTAATACCCAACAATTTTCTTGGACATTCCCGCCCAAAAATCCAGACTATAATATCTGAAATCATGGTAACATCCAATGAAAATATACGATCAATAATTCATGCAATAGATTATTTAATGAACGATATAGGTCCATCAATATTCAATGAAGTAAAGTTCATCAGAGTTTATCAGTCATTGTGCACACTTTTTTAACAATTATAGTCATCCTAGACGTCCGCTTAGCTTCGGAAATTGTGATATTTTGCAACTTCCCTATATGTAATGCAAAATCTTTCTATTTGTTGTTGAATCGGAGATTTTATACTACAGTTAGATACACCACTCCTCCAAATTTCTGTTTCAAAATTACATTGTGGAGACAATGCAATTTTGAAAACGGGAACTTTTGAAAAAGGGAACTGTTCCTCTAGTTCCCGTTGAAAACGGGAACTAGAGGAACAACACCATTTGACCTTTTGGTGTTGATCAAAACATTGAAAGTTTCAGTGTTCAAATGAAGCTAGAGCTTTCAATATTTAAAATTTAAGATTTCATTATAAATTTTCTCTAGACTTCTGCCTTAGACTGAAACTTTAAACACCAAATATTGTTTTTGTTTTATTTCCCGTTTTCAAATCCAGATGGCATATTTTAAAAACATAAATTTCTGAGGGTGATGTTCCTTACTGTATTATAATATCTTTGGTTGTAATTTATATAATATCCAACAAAACAGAACCATTAATCATAGATATAAATTGCACTATTTATCAGAAATTTGCTAAGATGAATAACTAATATATTTGATGTATCTTCTTGGGTTCCATCCCGAGAGGAGTGATTCTAATGCAAATTTATCAAAAGGAATCACATTAATCTGCTATTCTCGACAAATTATAAAGATCATCTTCAGATTCTGTCAGAGGGCAATGTATTTAGAAATGAATATAAGAAGATATATTTAGAAATGAATATAAAAAAAGGTTCTACCGGACAATAAAAGAGTATAAAAGTCTACCAGAGATTTTATAATATATCTGCAACTGCCAAAAATGAGAGAAAAAAATCACTGTGATGATGTACTATCAGACATAAGAGTCACTTTGATGATGTCCTGTCAGAGTAAAGAATTACAGCATGATGTTAATTTCACAAGTCACAGTTTACAATTTCCTATTCGGTCAAATTCTATTCCAGGAATATTCATGTCAGATGATATTTCACTCTGTGCATCTTCTCAGCAACAAATAAATATATATAGCACAAAAACTACTCCAATAACTTAACTCCTGAAATTTTCGCCCAAAATGAAGAGAAAAATATTCAGCTGAGAAATAATAACTCGAGATCGCTGCTCGTAAGTCAGCCTGGAAGCTATTCCCATTTTTATTTCCAGAGAATGTACCGCTGATATTTTACAATAATAACCTTGGAATATTTCATCCAACAGAAAAAGTGAGGACTTTGTTTCAATATTCCAATTAAGAACTTTGTTTTAATATTGTTTTTGTTATTTGTCATTTATTAGATAAATTTTCAATTTGTAGTTCTAAGTGTGTTCTGAATCTACATAATCCGTTATCTCTACGATACACAGGAATCATTGCCAGTCGTAAAATAAATATCCGACCGATCGCATATTAATGTCGATTACCCTTAATAGTGTTTGCAGTTTTATTTTGTCAATATTCATTGTTGGGTATTATGCATATTAGTTAAGGTAATTTTTTGCGAAATGACCTAAGTTCATTTGAAAGGAGTTTTCTATAATAAAATTTGTTATTTGAAGGCATTTCCCTAATTGCATTAAAAATTATAGAAAGATATTCAGCCAAAAATGGATGATATGAATAATTAAAGGTTTAATTATTTTCGATTCAGTTAAAAGGTAGAAGCTTTCTTTGTCGCAGTTTGAATAGTTTATTTTGACATTTTTTTTAATGGAACTCCTATTTTTTCAGATTCTTAGTTGAAATATTAATGTGGTCGATGCCATTGAACTTACGAATGGAGTTGGGACATGAAATTAGGGCTTTACAGGCTGGTCTCTCGTTACCATTACATGAGTCCAATCAAAAAGAAAGGGATACGCTAGACTCATTTGTTGGTAATTCATTGTCTAGAGCTGGTGAAGATGTAAGAAACTCTCCACCAGTTAGCACACAAAAAGTAGTCACTGTGCACAAAATAGGCAGTTCTGACAGTCAGAAAGTTTTGTGACCATGACGTCTTCACAACAAAAATTTGAATTTAAAGAGTAAGTTCTTTTAATATTTTTTTTCAATATCATTATATAAAAGCAATACTGATTTAAGTTAGTTGTCGATGATTTTAAGCATCTAAATTAAAATTTTAGTCTGTTGTCCTGATGACGTTGCACTCAATATGCACCTTAACACCACTACTCACCTTTCAGTGCCCTCATATTTCCTCAGTCTTGTATTGACTGCCAGACAGATAAGTTGTGGTGTCTCTTCCCTCTCGTGTTTCCTCCAGACTCTTGGAAGCGTGAATTTTATGTTTTGGGTTTGAATTTCCGATAAAGAGTGCCGAGTGATTTTAGAAATGTGTTACGTTAAGTGTTTACTAAATATGTTGCCTGGGGATTTCTTAAGGTGAGTTGAATATTTATGATCATAATGTTGAAACCAGTTGTCAAATTTTGGTACTATATTATTAGTGATTATGAACTTTGAAAACAATTCAGATGAATCATTTACATTTTTCCATTAATAATAATATCTAAAATATGATTCAATTGTTATTATGAGTACGATTATTTCAGCCATTGTACATCTCTGCATAAATTCAAAGCTTAAAAATTATGAGAATTTTAGTCATCTTGAAAAAATATTTTAAGACTATCAAAGGATCTCCATCAATGATTAAGATTTTAATAGTAAACTCAGTATTTTATTATAAAATCAAATGCAAGTTTAAAGGAGTTTGATTTAATATGAAGATATTGCATTTTATATTTAACTTTGCCACCCATAGTAAACCGGAAGTGGGTTATTAAATTTTTTTGAAATATCCAATTGACATATAATGCATATTAACACCCACTTTCCCAGTACTGTCAGTGTTCGAGTTCTGTAACGTTCACCTATATTTTTTTATATTTTTAATGTAATTAAACACATGAAACATACAAATAAACTCATGGATAATTTCATTCTTTGTTAATAGGTTTGTTATCTATTATTTGATAACTGATAATTACTCAATAATTATTTAATTAGGTAAATCGCATTTAATTTTATAATTGTTTTATATATAAACTGATTATAATATGGATCAATTTATATAATAATAATAATGGGAATCAAATTATAAACGGTTCTATATTGAATTTTTGTTTTGAAAAAATAATGCTTTGAAAATCACGAAACATTTTCAAAAAAAAAAAAAATTATTGTTTTTTCACATATGATATATATAAGTACATTGTTTTTTATTATGTAGTACTGACCGATAATTCGGAACTTACATTTAATTCAGATACTGAAATATATATTACAGAATTGATTGTATAATAATAATACACATTATTACATGTTTTTTTCGCTCTTTAACAATTATATATGTCATATGATATTAGTCTAATACTATTGTGATAGAATATAATCCTAAATAATGTAGTTTAAAACCAGCTCTTATAACCAGCACTATAACCCTCACTAATAACCAGCATGTATAACCAGCACTAATAACCAGCACTTATAACCAGTACTTATAACTAACACTTACAACCAGCACTTATAACCAGCACTTATACCCAGCACTTATAACTAACACTTACAACCAGCACTTATAACCAGCACTTATATCCAGCACTTACAACCAGCACTTATACCCAGCACTTACAACCAGCACTTACAACCAGCACTTATACCCAGCACTTACAACTAACACTTACAACCAGCACTTACAACCAGCACTTATACCCAGCACTTACAACCAGCACTTACAACCAGCACTTATAACCAGCACTTATAACCAGCACTTATAACCAGCACTTACAACCAGCACTTATAACCAGCACTTATAACCAGCACTTACAACCAGCACTTACAACCAGCACTTATAACCAGCAGACTGTCTGCAGATAGTCCATTCACTCAATAAAATTTGAAATTATTCAAATTATAGTTATACCTAAAATGTGAGGTCTTCTATATTACTCTAAGATGCTCATTGAAATATATATTTTCAATTATCTTTATTTAAATAAATTTCACTTATGTTCTTATATAGAAATTTGAATAAACCAAAAAAAAAATTATAAGTAAATGAGTAAAATTTTGAGTGAATGAGTAGCAAATCCATGGCATCGTATTATTGTGACGGACAGACAGATGTCATTGATTGGATATTGTGATATTCCGTGCTTACATATATCAGTAGATAAACTTACAAATGTTAAAATTATTTCCCATTGATTAACAATACCGAAGTTACCAATTTATACTAATAATTTCCTTAGTGTGTTTATTTATTTATTTGGTGTCCGCTTTTACAGGATGGGTATTAAACATGAAGACGGATTTGATTGAAAAGATTCAAACTCAACGAGAAATCCATAATATTAGAGGTTATTTAAACTCTGCGTTGAAGGTTTTCTAAGATTTCAAACTTTCGAATAGAAATCTTTCTATTCGAAAGTTTGATATCTGAAAAAACCCTTCAACGCAGAGTTTAAATAACCTCTAATATTATACATGAAGAATGTAACTATGATACGCACGGGAATATATTGATATGAAATTTAAATTCCCCTGTTTCTATCCAATTTTCAAATGTTTTTATCTCTGTAAAAAATATCAGTTTATGCAGAAAAATGAAATTTATTTGAATTCACTAAAAAAACCTAACAATAGGTAATGAATTACTATTGAAGACCCGTTATTTTTAACGGGCAAATACACTATAGTAGATATATAATACTCTAGTTACCAAGTTACCCATTGATAAATAATACCGAAGTTTTCCATTGATAAATAATACTGAAATCAATTACCCATTGATAAATAATACTGAAGTTACCCATTGATAAATAATACCGAAGTTACCCATTGATAAATAATACTGAAGTTACCCATTGATAAATAATACCGAAGTTACCCATTGATAAATAATACCGAAGTTAACCATTGATAAATAATACTGAAGTTACCCATTGATAAATAATACTGAAGTTACCCATTGAAAAATAATACCGAAGTTACCCATTGATAAATAATACTAAAGTTACCCAAATAAAAATATAATTTCTGGAACATTTTTAATCTAATAAGATGAAGAATAAATTGACTAATCATTCCTTATTTCATCATATAATATATTTCAATTAGAGAATATCGACTGAAAACAATATTTTACTCATTTAGAAAATTAACAAGCAATATTTTGTATAGTTTACTAATTTTTGGCTGGAGATGAAATCTAGTTATTTTGATTCGAGTGTCATCTAAACAGTTTGGATAATAAAATAGATTTTTATGATAATTAATTTTTGAACGTTTCCATTATTGGGAACGATATATCTTTTAATGTAAATCCGCTATATCATATTACTATGATTTGTAAGAACTGATAATCGTAATCAGTAGACTATGATAGTAAATATTCTATATCATTAAAATATATTGTTACAGTCTACTACCCAGGCAGTAAAACCTAGGTGAGTTCATCGAATATTTTTGAGTTATGCCCAGCATATGGTGAGTTATGAGTGGTCTCTAATATTATTCTAAAGGAGTCTTCTATAAACTTGATAACATTGCACTGACCGGCCTACGTCGGTAAACGTTGGCAAAGTAAAGGCACGATCATGCATTGACACGCCAGTGCGATTATGAAATGTGCCAATGAAAGGTAAGTGACACTGGAATAACGATTGTTGATCAGCGCTGTACCAATGCAAAAATGAAGGAAAACAGTGGTTAACCAATCCTGTGACTTCTGATGTACCAGTATGTACATTTATTTTACTGGTATACCGATTCTAATAGGCAATTGTCGACAGAAAATCAGATTGGTTAGGTGTAAACGATCAGCCAAATTAATACCCTACAATTAAGTATATATTTGAAATTGTAGCCTTTTTTTGCTGTTTGGTGTAAATGGGTCTGTATTCCCTTCAATTATTAATTTAACACTTTATATATTTCATTCATAAAAATGAGCCTGACCGCTATTCAATTCATATATTTAGTATAAAAGGTTATTTTTCTGAATGATATAATTATTCAGATTGTAAATTAAACTTTCAATTCAATTTTAAATTACATATAATGTTATTATTTGGTAAAATTAGCTCAAATAAAAAATAATATAGATTTGAGTTTGGATAAGTGACTGTTAAGTAATTTTCTCTCTGATTTTGATCTAGAAGATGTATTTATAGGACTGTTACTACATTACAAGAGGTAACTGTTGTCTTCACGTGCTCTGTATGGCGTTATCTTAATACACCTCTAATATGAAAATAGCACTGGCCGTACACCGGCAACATTAAGTATTGCTGGCATTAATGAGACGTTTATAAGTCATTTGCCTGAATTAGGCCAATGAGTTGACAAACGATGAAATTGCACTGATCAAACACCAGAAACAAGTTGGTTATACGTGGTTATACTCTACTGGGCCGGTGGACATCCGTGAGGTGGGCCAACGTCGGGCCTGTGCTGGCCCAATAGGCCAATACATCGAGACCGGTATTTCAAAGTTGGCCCAGAGTTTCGTAATGTATTAGACTAACGTTGGCCCAACATTGTAATATTTACTGGGATTTGATAGAACAGCAGAAAGAGAGGTTGTGTGAACGCTCTTAACAGTTAATGTATTCAGCTTATCAATCACAAGGTGATTATTTTCACTGTCGCCCACCCTGGACTTTCTTCGTTAGATCTTCCTCATTAGATTGTACCGATATTTTCAGTAAAAACAAAATCCTGTTTGTAACGTGAATCGGACTTAATAGAAAAGAGCTTCGACTATTTTCTGATGTTTGAGTGCAAAATTTGAAGTAAAGTAAAGTCAACTATACGAGAATTATCTTTTAAATAATAGTGACGCGTAAAGAGGCCTACGAGTTTCCGATTCGAAATGACGCTCGCCTCTTCGCTAATAAATAATTATTTTATACATTTAATAAACATATGAAGAATTGGAATTGGCATCGTAATCAGGCTTTGCCTTTTTATCTCTAATTTTTACGATAGGTAATGTTATTAGGATAGTCCTGCGGTTATCTGATGGCACAAATGATTGTTTTTTTTTCACTACGATTTTATTGTAAAGAGATATCGTTTCCACAAGTGGAAACGTACAAAATTCATCTGTTTCTAATTATTGAAGTCACTGTACAACCAGTAAGGAATTTAGTACACGGATAATAATCTCCTACAAATATTTAGTGAACTGTACTAAAATCAATACTCTAGTGTTTCCTAGGAGTAAAATAGAGTGTTTGAGATTTATTTTAAGAAGTTATATAATATATGATGAATTATGACCTAAATAGTTGATTTGTAATCAATTTTATTCGCATTGAAATAATTTAGGAAACAATATTTTGACATGGGTAATTTATGTAAACTGTTCAGTATGATTTTTTTATTCTAATTATTTTTTATTAATTTTATAGTTAATAAACCTGTTTAGCAAGTGCTTTCTTATATTTCAAACAGTTTTGATAGTATACAGGGTGACCCACAAAAAAGTGTACCCAACTTCAAATTCGTATGTATCAACAACTATTGAAGGTACAGTTTTCTTTCAAGTATCACTTTGATTGTTGAACTCTTCTCCATTCACAGTTACATTTTGATATATTTTTGTGAATATAAACACGACAAATGGTCAGAAAACGGACAATGAAGTAAGTTCAAACACTAAAAATATCTTAATAGACAAAATCAAAAAACAAAAAGTTTCCTTACTAGGTTTTAAGAATATTCATATACCTAACTATTCCTTTTATAAAATATTGACAATCTGGAAAAAAAGGTACAAAAATGAAGGCACAAATTTAAATCTGATGAACAAAATTGATTTTGTCATAAGATCGAACTGTTGTCTTCTTGCAACTTGAACGACCCTAGCTTGTTGAAATTTAAACTTGTGCCTTTGATTTTGTACTTAAACACTTTTACTTCATCTACTTACAACCAACTGCTTCAAATGAACTTCATTTGAATTACAATATTGACCTTTTTTAGATACAGTGAAATAAATACAAAAATACAATCGTAATTATTTCGAAACAGGTCTTGAAATATTTATCACTTTTTTATAAGCGGGGTTTAATTAAAACGGTGCCACCTGTACTATAACTTGTACCAGCTGATAATCAGTAAACTACAATACTAATATTCTCTATAATGATAAAATCGAGGTGGGTTCATCGAAAATTTTAGAGTATTATGTCAGTCAAGCCCACCATAATCTCCGTGTTATTGTCACCAATGTTTTTAAATAAGAATCTCCTGCGAAGATCATAGTAGAAACTTTCGATGATTGAAACGGAAAATTAAAACTGAATAAAAGAATGGATTATAATTTTATATTTATTTCAACTCAAGTCCAGTGTACCCAATTATCATATTTAATCTATACTTAAATATTTTTCTAAATTTCATATATAAACTAAGTTTATAGATCAATTATTATGACATTAGTAAGTGGGAGAGTTACAAACAAATAGTTCAGAAGCAGAAAATATTGCTGAATATTTACAGTAGTTACCCGTCAAAAATGTTATCTTCTCAAGAGAGTCTGCTTCTAAATAATAAGTGACTTTCAACTGTAATTACACTGAAATGATCATATATTATAAAATATACATTGAGTATAAATATAATTTGATGATTAAATGCTCGTATAATTCAGACTAATTTTCTTGTTCTATCAAATCACAAACTATTTATTTTTCACAACACATGTGATAGAACAGCAGAAAGAAAGATTGAGTGAACGCTCTTATCAGTTAAGGTATTTCTTTTATCAACCACAAACTGATGATCCCCACTATCACTGATAAAATAGCGATATTAACTGTAAGATGATGACATCTATTTTTTATTTATTTCTTCAAACTTTACTAATTTCACATTTCCTAAAAGAAACATCAATAAATGTTTTAATTTTAGGTAACAAAATAATTGTAAGATTTGAAAATAATCAAGAAGAAAGAATAATTAAGAAAATAATCAAGAAGAAAGAATAATTAAGAAAATAATTAAGAAAATAAAGGAATTAAGAAACTGTGAATTATGAAATTAAAACAACACAAATACTCTTTCATTTAATGGTACCTGCTCAAAGTAAACATTGTGTTTTTGAATTTTAACAGCACTTGGTATACTATGACATTTTTTAAAATTCGAATGCAATTAACACAGTTGATAGCCTCGCGCTTGTTCAAAATATTCCTCTGCTATTGCTATCGCATTGAAACTTTAAATTTTAATAATTCCCTTTCTGTTATATTTACATGCAATATAAATCAATAATATAAACGTTCTGTTATTGACCTTATCCATTTGTAAATAAGGACCACATATGTTATTAATTGTTCACGAGCCCCCAGCGGTTTTACGCTGAAGTTGTCTTTGGTGAGTGGAAGAGTGGGGGGTAGTGGCCTTTGGTTCCCAACTGTGACTGTTGTAATTTGGATTAAAGATCGTCTTCTTTTCATTTATATCATGCAAATCATTTTATTTTAACGCTTCCTGCAATTTTACAGGATAGTTCTAGGGTTATGCGTTTCAAGTACGTGTTTTTTTTTCGTGTAGTAGACTCGTAGACTTCAATTACCATCACCTCTTCATTTTCCTCTACTATACGTGAGTGTCCATTTTCATCACATTGTGACAGCATTCATTGATTAGATATTCTGCATTCACGAGCATTGTCACAGTGGTAGAATTTACCTACCATCTTTGTAGAGGTTACTAAGGTGGAGCTTACTTGGGTGGAGTATACCGTAAAACTCATTTAAAACTGACTTCTCTATATTACCATCGTTATATATGATTTACTTATTTTGTAATAATATTTTAATGATTTTTACTATATCATCTATTACATTTTTCTTTCCGCAGTCATCATCTATCTCCCATATAAAACTAATTACTAAATAATTCAATTACTAATTTATTCGGAACAGTGATACAAACTAATAAAAAGTACATTCGGCTGTCTAAATTGTGGATGAGCAAAAAATATATTCAATTGCTCAGTTAAAATAAGTAGTTTTTTTACGTTTTTTTTAATGTAGACGACAGGTGATACGAAAATAGATATGAATATTCTGTGTTCAATATTGAACTCTGAATATAGTATGTTGGATATTATTTTTTTTCAAAATATTAGTTAACAAGAAATTATTTCAATTTATTCCTGATTTTTATATAAAATATGTGTACTGAATGGTAGTATAACAAGTAGGTACCTATACTAGTATTTTAACTCTACTAACATCACCTCAACAAACTTCTTCTCTAATTTCTGCTGTCGAAAGATTTCAAGGAGAGAGAAATCACACTTTTTGAATATGAAGTAACAATTAACTTGTCACTTCTTTCAATGTATGGAATTTAGTTTCTAGCACGAAATGCTCTTATTCGTACTTCTTTCTATAAGCCTTCATTATTTAAAACCTAAAATGCATGTGAGAAGAACTACGCTAAATAAAACAGTAGGTTTAAACATGGTTCATTATGGGTCAGTTAACCATGTTCTTTTTTTTCTGTTAAACTGAAATGTTAAATTGTAAACTGAGGACTGTCATCGAATCCAAATATTACAGCTAATAATTGTGTGATGTAATCCAAATAATCGAGACCATGAGAATCATTGAAGCCATGGGTCTTTTTATGAAAGTTTATTAGATGGAAGAAGTTTTCTGTATTCCAGACCATAAACACCTTCCTCTCTTATTGCTTAGCGGAATGAAGGTTCACATAGCTAGAACTGGAATGTACTGTCGGAGAGAAGGTCACTGTGATGATGTACTATCAAAGATATTGGTCACTGTGATGATGTACTATCAGAGAAAAGAGTCACTGTGATGATGTACTATCAGTGAAAAGAGTCACTGTGATGATGTACTATCAGAGAAAAGAGTCACTGTGATGATGTACTATCAGAGAAAAGAGTCACTGTGATGATGTACTATCAGAGAAAAGAGTCACTGTGATGATGTACTATCAGAGAAAAGAGTCACTGTGATGATGTACTATCAGAGAAAAGAGTCACTGTGATGATGTACTATCAGAGAAAAGAGTCACTGTGATGATGTACTATCAGAAAAAAGAGTCACTGTGATGATGTACTATCAGAGAAAAGAGTCACTGTGATGATGTACTATCAGAGAAAAGAGTTACTGTGATGATGTACTTTATTTTCATTTCTGTTGAACTTTTGTTTCCTATAGTTAAAAATTGAAATTTGATGACTAGGAATTATCAATCGTATCATCAGGACTGGAAGGGTTAAAGCCAATTAAAGCTAATCCGCAACTAATTGGCATAAAACTTTAAATTAATTTCTGGTCACATAAGGACTTATGTTGATATATTAAATGTTAATGTCACATATAAATAACATTGGTATGTAATATGTGTTCTCTGTGCATAGTTTGCTTCTCTTTAAGTATTTACAAGGCGTATCAATGGATGCATTGACTCTCACTGCAGTTCATATTAGTACTCTTCATTTGTTATTTTATGTACAAATGTATACATTAACATGCATGTCTGCATTATTGTGTGAAATTATGCGGGTTACATTCATCAACTAATAAATAATAAGTAAGAGTATAACTTTCTAAATAGTCTTGTTGAGGATAAACTCTCTAAAAACTTTTTCTGAATGTATTATTTTAAATTATTGCTTACAGTTTGATCCTCTTCGGTTATGTTCAACTCCTGTTTATATAATTTCCGTTAAATTAATTCCTGTTTATAGAATTTCCGTTAAATTAATTCCTGTTTATAGAATTTTCGGAAAAAACGGATTCTTTAAAAATGATGGATAACTTTCTACCTGATTGGGGTGGATTACTAGTTTTTCAATATCATCCTGTAGTATCTTTTTGATCTTCATATTTTCTCGATATTTACTCTGAATTGGGATATAAATTCATATGCAGATAATTAATTGTTCGTTTCTATTTTAGTAGAAACGCCTTTTAAGAATAATTAAGTAAGTAATTTGGTAAGTAATCGTAATTTTGTAATAATAGGTGAATTGCAAATTTCACGTTTTTACTAGCTTTTTAAAATATACACTTCATGAGTGTGATAATTTCCCTCACAGAAATATAATATAAATAAACCCAAGTTATAAATTCAATGTGTTACTCCTGTCATATATGAAGGGGACTTTTGTGGCGGTGTTAAAAACGTGAAATGTTGGTTTCTTTCGGTGCATCAGAGCATTAACATTCATGAGGAGGAACGTCTGCAACTGAAAAAAGGAAGTGGCATAGAAAAAAGAATATAAAAGATAGAAAATCACCATCGTACAGATTTAATATAAAGGACAATATTGTGAATGCAGAATATAATTGTAATTGATATGGTCAATTTGTAATTAGAAAATAGAGCATAGTCTTAGACTGGTGGTAGATGAATTTGTTCACGGAGCCACTTTCTTTTCTGACAGCTTCTTCCGAGTCCATTGTGATTGATTTCCAGATTTTACTTTTTTCAAAGCAAACATTTATCCCTCGACAAGTTAATAAGAAAATAATCCCAAGTCAGTAAAAATAAAGTTGATATACTATACCCTCATCACCATTTAATCATATAGAGTTGGCATATATCTAAATATCAAAGAAGCAAAATCAGAAGTTAAGGTTGTATTAAAAATTGTTTAAGTTATTTCTGATATCTAATGATGAAAACAAAACTGTTAAAGTGAAAAACTTTGGCCTTTCGAATGTTTGGTGCATTTTAAAATGTGTGAGTTTAGTGAAAACTTCTGTAATTTTCTTAGCAGGAAAGTTAAATGCTTGGTAAATTGTTGGTCACTTTTTCATCTGAAAAAAGTAACGGTAATTTAAGTAGTTAGTAAGTAAGTTTGTGGAATTAGAAGTAAAGTTGCACGATTCGATTGAGATCGTTGAAGCTATTCTTCCCTTATCGCATATTCTTTTCGTGGTTTAAACTAAGAATAATGATATATTTTAATGTTAAACAACAAGTATATTATTCTATTAAACTAGTCCATGCAAGTATTTCTATTTCATTTCTAATTTATTATATTTATTTATTTCAATTATCTAAGATACCACGTTTTAATATTTAATAAAACAACAGAAGATGAAGAGTAGCTTCGACGATCCCAGTTGAAGCTCAAGTGCACTTCTACCCAAATAAATGTACCTATAGGTAATAATAAGTTACTGAAAACTTTATTTACTTTCCATACAATGTGGAAAATATTAGTCGCCGATAGTTGGCATTCGATCTGCGATCTTAACCCATGTCGATATCTACGTCGACGGTGAAGGATTCGACGAAATTTCAATCATCATGAATCATAATTTTAAATATCTTGAAGTCTAATGTCTTCCGTCAAATACTATCGATTGTAAATATCTAAGATAATATCTGAATTCATTATATTCTAAGATAAAATACGATTAACAATTGAGAAGATCTGCCAATAATAAATATTCCAAAATAGAATTCATGCCTGCACTCTTGTTTTGTTGTGTTTGTGCTATACAGTATCGTTTAAAAAAAAGTCTTATTATCTTCAATTAAATGTGGCTTGAGATAAGACAAATCGAATGACTTAATACTTTTTAACTATTTAGATATTTAATGGATTCTAAAGTTTGTGATAAGAAGTAGAATTGATTAAAATGCATCAAATTTTGATTATGTAAAAGTTGTAGCAGAAAGTTATAAGAATGAAGGTATATGTATGTTGCAACAACTTGATTTATATTACTACATTCTAATAAAATGAGCTATTGAAAATAGAAAAGAGTTTTCATATTTTTAACCAACATTATATTGTGAAAAGAACAAAAAAATATTGTAAAGATTAGATTCCATCCCTTCCTACAGGCTGACCCAATCATACTTATACAAATACGTAGAAAACAATTATTTGAAATATTACGATAAGGGTAATCAGTGAATGCTTCGGCGGAATCATTAAGAAGTATATGTATATTGAGAAACAAAGTAACACCAACGAATTGGACGCCTTTAGCTTTGATCTTTTTCACCACACTGGTTGTCACTGAAGCAGAAGAACACCGCACTACTTTTACCTCTAACTTGGCCCAAGCAGAACTATAGGCTGCCTTCAAAGAAGCAAGATTTCATGGCGTTATTAACCATTTTGTAACACTCTTTGAACTGTTTGGCAATATCCTTTGTACTAAGGCCAGTGCCCTTGGGGGCATCAATTTGGTCACGCTTACCTCTTTCAGATTATAAAATTCTTGGAAAATGATGCGAAAATTGTAAGTTATATGATGGCAAACAACTGAAAATAGTAGGACACAGAACAAGTTTCATTATATGTTAATAATAATTCTGAAGATTTGGGAAAATATTTTTGGGTAATTGGATGAAATTGTTTAGAAATGACGAATACTGTTGACATCAAACTGATTTGAGGGTCAGAATGATCTTATATATAAAAATCAATGTAGAAATATTCAAAAAATTGAATGCTGTATTATATTTAAAAAGGATTTTTTTTATAAAAGTTTTTCTTCGATATCTCTATTTTAGATTAGCGTGCATATGTCACTCTTTAGTTTTTACATATATATATATATATATATATTAAACCAAACTGGCAATAATTAATAATAACAAACTCGGTAAAATTAGTTACCATTATATTTCGTTTGTTTACACATTAGATATGTTTTAATTATTTAAGTCAACGGGTGTTATCAAATGAAATGTTATTACTAAAATTCTATTCTCTTTTCCATTGATGAATGTTAGGCAGAATTTCATATAGTTTCTATGGCTTCAAAATAATAGTTTCCACTTGACTCATATTAAAAAATATTTCTCCAAGAAAATACTATGAATAATAATTGAAGGTAAATAATATATTCCTAACAATTTACAAATTTTAATATTGATGAAAAATATACGTAATTTGACAATTTCAAGAGTTGCTATACATAGTTATTCATCGTACTTATAGGGGCAAAACATAGTAAACACTGAAATTAGAATCAACCAGAAACGAAAATACGTAGATTTTTAAACGTAGCCCTTCTGTAACCTTGAATAAATTCCTATCTAGGCATAACTAGTTAGTTATGCAAGTTAACTTAGAACTATAGACATATGGTAGACCATATTACCCATAGCCTACCTTAAGTTACTAACTAGATATTCATAGCCGTCACCTGCATGCCCATTCTTCTGATGATACTCGCAATATTCTGAAAACTATCCTATATGAATGTACTTCAAAAAAAGGATAAGTTATATACAAAATTCAATACATGTGACATCAGCATATTGAGTAATATAATGGAAGGTTCGACAGTATTCACCGTATAATCATTGTTAGTCGTTGATAAATGTCATTGATTAATAATTATTGATTAACATGCATCTATATATAGATAGGAATAATAAGCATTTTGTGCAATTTGTCTGTGTCTATTTTTTTTTGTCAAAACCATATTTTATCTTATGGTTTTGTTTTCGAATTGAAGGGAGGGAAAATCAAATGTATAGCTATCCAACATTCTGACGTCAAACAAATCCATTAATCGAGGAGGAATGAATCTTGAGTGAGCGTGTAAAGGGTCTTGTAATTAATCGCGAGTAAATGGTCTTTTGGTACACAGATCCTTTTCCCGATATGAGTATGAAAAGTTCTCAAAATGTTGGTCTATATTTCTTTATCTTTCATGAATACCGAAATTAGAAGCTAATCATTTAAATCATTTACGGAAACCGCACATTGAAGTAATGAAAACAACATCAGAGAGTTCACCATCTCAATTAAATGATCTTTGATACGGTTCATCAGGTCCCTCTTGAACTACTATAATTGCAATGAGTTTCTTCTGGTTTACTTCATTAATAAGATGAGTTGTCATCAAATAAACTGTTTCACATTAAATGTACTTAAGCATGTATGACGATGACAGAAGTTAAATCAAGTCGAGCTTCTCTGTAACTTTTTTATTTAGTCTTTAGAGACATTGTGGCGCTGGTAAATTGTCTGCAGGTATAAAAAAAACAGTTAGGATAACGTGCCGGAACTCGGATACTCATAGTACTCGGAAAGTGGGTGTTATTACATGTTAATCAGAAATGTTTATCCTATTGTTATTTGACATATGTTAACGCTCAATTTCCAAATACTGAGAGTGTCCGGTATTAGGGTGGCTGCTCTACAACTGAAAGACAAAATAATGTATTTATTAGCGTATACACTATTCAGGGTGCCCTCAAAAAAGTAGCCGATTCAAAAGGGTTCTAATTTGTAAAATATTACTGCTAGAAGATTGAAATAGGTTCCATTTCAAAGATATGAATTCCAAGTGTTATTTGATGAAAATTTTAGCTTTACATGACCACCACCAGACTCAATAACCTTAAATCAAGACGAAAAACGTTTTTTATCACATTCTGTATAGAGTATCAATTAGCATGAGTTCTTGATGTTATTCGATTTAAAACAATGTCAAATAAATGTGTTACATGACATGTTAATATTAAATGATTAACTGTTTTCTTTATTTTTATTTCAGCAGATAAATTGTTCAATGATTTGTATTAATCATCGATAATTAAATTTCTCTAACCATGCTGATGATGTACTGTACTGTGTACATATCACGTAACGTAATTTCATTCAACTTTTATTTTACATAATGGTGTTTCATATTTTGCCATAAATCGTTTAATTGTAATCATCACGGAACCATTTTTAAGCATCTCCTCAATGATAAGTTTTCTCTGTTCCACTGTTAGTTGTGACTTTCTTAGGATGATAAAGCGCTAATGAAATTAAAGCTCTATAGATGTGCCTATATATCTTCATTACGTAAGAATGATATCAAATTAAATTTGAAATTCTTTTATCTTAAATGAAACCTCTTTCAGTGATCAATCTATAACAAATTACAGCCCTTTTAAATCGGCTACTTTTTTTCGAACCCATGCTAATACTCTGTACAGAATGTAAACGTTTTTCGTCTTTATAATTTTATTGAGTGTGGGGGCTGTCTTGTTCAAATTATTGTGAAATAAAACTTGGAATTATTATTTTTGCAATGAAACCTATTTCATTTTTTTTTTGAAATAGTAGTTTACAAATTACAGCCCATTCAAATCGGTTACTTTTTTGCAGACACCCTGTATAAATTAGAACATCTTTATTTTTTAATACAAAAAATCAGCCAGCACTACCCTATCACAGAGTGTACCACGTACATCTCCGAACACTAACCAATCTTCACTTCCCAATCATCGGCCAATACCTAATCACCAAACACCACCCAATCACCGGTTAATGGACATTAAGTAAATGAACACCTTTATTTAGTTGAAAGTTACATTCATTGAACTAGTGTCAAAAGATACCAAGATCAAAATGTAATTGCACATATTTTTTTTTGTAACTGTATTTCATTTCTCTCAGTCAAAAATGAATCACTCTGCAGTTATACATATATATAGTTGTAATTAGTTATAGACTTCAGTTGCAATTAATTCCTGATACTCAATTATGTACGATTCTACTTCACATTCTGCTTTCTATTGCAGATACTCCAGTTGAAGGACAAATTGGTTAAATGTTAAGGTGAGTAAAGAAAATTAAGCATTTCCACTAGAGTCTAGACGAACAGGGCAAAGGATTTATCTACGACTTAGATCCTTTACTGACCCCTAATTATTTTTACAAAAACTCATTTATTTCTCATTGAATGAATGATCTAGTAGACGATAGACCATACTCACAAATGTTTGATAGATCCTTTGATTCATTCAATTATTGATGGTTGATATTATAGTTCCATCACTGAATGATGTACAATATAACCTCACACTCTGATTTCTCAAAGGAATGCTCCAATCTAAGGCTGACCAAATCCCTAATGAATGTAGTACCTATAGGCAGATGCTGCACAGCAACACTCTAATTAATTGACATCTCGATGGTAACAATATCAGCAAAGAGAGATATGAGATTGGTATGAATTGCAACCTTGTGAATTACAATTGTATTTACCTCTTTCAACTGATGTGATATTTTTAGATATTATTACTACAACAGTTAAAGCTCTTACAGCGGACGATATTTGAACGGACACCCACTTCAAAGAACAAAAATTGTTCTCTCTAGCGGACTCAAAATCGCTATATAGAAATCTTTAAATTATATGGTTTAACCCGCGCAGGCTCATGCTGTGTTCTACCAGAAAATTGGTAGAAATAAGTTTTTTTTCGACCTGATGTGAGAATACTGTTTTGAGTATATATATCAACAAAATTCAAGCTTTTTGTTGTTCATTGCAATGTAAAAAACCTTTGGAAATCCAATGGTCTCCTTGGTTTTTCTGTACGATGAAAAATATGAATTTTACAGACTAATTTGTAAAAAAAAAAAAAATTCAATATACATTCATTTATATATAAGCTGAAAGTTTTTATATCTTTGAGATACATTTGAATATAAAACAATTTCCTAAATTTCAAGACTATGCCTCTTACCCTTGTACGGCAAAAAATGAAAAAAGTTACATTATAGGGTAGACCAGTCACGCACTGGCCTATTTGCGGTACACTCTGAGCATGCATGCCTACACTACATTGACTATCATGGACTTTTTCCCCTCTATTCGTGAATAACACGCTTCCCACTTGCTGTACGATTTTAGGATGTGGTTGAGTGAAAAGGTCTTGCTGAGACGCTTCTTTTGGTTCATTGGGAAGCAATTAAGTGTACTTGCACGGGTTACAAATATTTTATTCGTCTACCAAGTATCTAGTCAAACATTGATTATAATCAGAGGTATTACAATTGACAATCAACATTCAATATATTGTTTTTGAGATTTTATTTATTTTGGTTCTGTTACCCTTTTCCGCCAGATTTTCTTTGATTAGAAGATTTCAATAGAATTTGAAAAAAAGGTGTGACTATTCTATATTCTACTTTAATATATTTTTCATTTTATCATACCAAACACGAAATTCAAAATCAGGAAAATATTTTATTTATTCTTATAATGTGTTCAGATTAATAATTATGCTATGTATATTTGTTTACATGTAGGTACATAGAAGATATCTATGTTAGTGTAGTTGAAAAATGACACTCTTTTTTATTTTATTTTATAATACTGAAAGCGACAGTTAAACTACCTTATTACTTCGTACATTTATATAAGTAAGTTATCTAAAAATATTTATAAGATTTTCATTAAAATTTTTTCTTTAATAATAATCTGAGATTTTTTACCTTCTTTAAGGTTTCATTGAAATGCTGTTAAAGAAAACTTACAGAGTTTAAATCCCCTACTAAACTAAATAATATATCTTTACAACAAACGCTGATCGTTACAACGAACGCTTTTCCGGTTGCTTTACTATGCGTTCTAAGAACTTCACCTGTGTTTCTTATTTTAATAATTGTTATTAGGAAGGATATAATATTCAGAATGATAGTTATTTCGATTTAGTGGTTTTGATCATTTTTTTAAATTTTCTATTTGAATATTTACGGGCTTTTTGAATTTGAATAAATTTTTACATATTTTTACAAAATAAAAAAATGTTCTTGCTAATTTAATTGCTTCAAAACTGGAAGATACTGTCAGAAAAAAGGGCGACACTCAGGTGTTTCACTCTTATGAGCTTCGTCCCAAAAACGTGATATATTTTAAGTTTTAACATATAATTATGATACACCTACTTTGTACTTATGTACAAGGCATTCAAGTTTGTTGCACTTGGAACCAGTCTACTTTCAAGCTCTTGTAAAAAGTAAGTATATCAAAATTTTATTTGATGGATTTCAATGTTTCGTTAATGTGACAATTCTTATAGATGGAACATGATACAACCACAGTACAGAGAAGGTATAGTATCCCAGAGCTATAGGGGGGATATAACGCTTGGCCCGGTAGGCTGTGACGTCAAATGTCAACAATGGTGCGTATGTTTGTACGTACAGTACAAACACAAAAGATGACTGCAACACACCCATCTTTTGATAAATAACGTTTTCGGTGATAATTTTTAAAATTCCACATTACCGCATACTATTATCTAATCTTTATAGTCATGCGGACGAAAACTAAAAAAATGACTGTTGATGAAATTGCTACTGGTCTTTTAACACCCAAAATAGTAACAAATTTTCAGTCTCGAAGACAATTTATTCAAGGTAATTAGATCATTAGTCTGATCGGTCGCGTTCACCGCCATCTTAATTCTCTATTCCACGTGACCCACAGCAATTCTGTTTACTATGACGTGACCTCTTGTTTACATACATGACGTCACAGCCTACTCAGAATAAATTTGAATAATACATGGAACTGGGGTACTATACTATTCTGTTTACTATGATACAACTGAGTGTCCCAGACTTTGTCTGAGTTTTAGTGCCGTCATAGGTATACCAAAAGATTTTATATCTTCTAAGATCTCCGAAGCACTTGTGATCAATCTTCACTAGTCCAATCATCTTCTCATTTGAATATTGGAATTAAGCTTTCAATATGGTAATCGGGAGCGTCGTTGGTAATCTTCGCAGATTGGAAACTTCTATCAAACAGTGAAATTTTACCAATCTTCCAATAGTTGGGATTGTAAGTTTATAACTAGGCCTATAGTAATTTTAGATTACCTAATTACAGTTTGTTCATAATTTCGATCATGCAAACTATTCTTTTCATTGAAAGTCATTGTTTTTATTCGCTAAAAATCACTAATTACTATGTGCGTAGTTTATGAAATTTCATTTACATTGTCATACCTAATTTTTATTATTATTGGAAACGTATTCCATTTCTCTATGATTATAATTAAATTGAAGTTGTTCCTTAATTATCGAGGGAAAAGTCAGCCACACAATTAATTTATTTAATATGATATGTCATTTAAATCAAATTACAAACTGAAATTGGGTAATTAGGGAAGGAAAATTGAATAATTACTGAACGGAAATTAAATAATTTCAGAACGAAAATTAGATAATTACAGAATGAGATTCAGATAATAAGGTAATTAATTTTTACTATTGAATTTGATTGAGCTAATTTAACTTGTGGTTTGTTAAAATAATAAAGTTCACAGATGGACTTTTAATTGATATTGGTATACAGTTAAGTAATGATTTTTTGGATAGTTGCTTGCCGTGCCTGTAACTTAAAATTGAGTTCTTCATTGATATGAATGATATTAACAGAACAACTTCTTCAAATTACCGCGAGGAAAAGATTTCCAATTTAGATTATTAAATTTTCCATATTTATCGTTAATTCCAAAGCAATTCGTCTCATCATAAAATTTCAAATAATATTCCACTAAGAATACATCATTGCAGTGAAAAGAATTAAAAGAATATTTGTTTTATTATTCACATGCTTGAATAATACTTTTAAGTCCTCCTTGTTCGCTTAGGGTTTATGTCACTCGATTATTCCTGCAATTATTGGATGAAAACACAAACTTGGAACTGAACTCACATTCTATTCGGTTAAATTTGTGAAACTATCTTTTTTATTAACTTAATATGATACTTTTAATCACAGGTAGGCATCATTGTACGTCACCAATCACCACCGCCTATAAACTATCCGGACAGTACCTGATCAACGTAATGTCCACTCACTGTGCATTGCCCAATTACCGGACATTGCCCAATAACCGCACACAACCTAATCACCAAAAACTATATAATCACAGTACACAAATAAGAGGTGATTAGTTTTAATCAGTATTTTACAATGGGTGATTTTTGAGAAGTTTTCCACACCGATACTATCAAAAACTCCTTCATTGTTTTCCAGTGACATTTTCTTGAGTTCTCTCTTGATCGAGTATAAGTTATGTTTCGTAGATACTTTATATTTGCTCTTATTCTTGCTGGTAATCTTCTTCATGGAATCAGAAATAAATTTCTTCAACTTTTACAGCATATACATATTATACTATTTTGAAGAATAGCGCCTTATCGCTGGTGCTACAATTTGCGGATATGGCAGCTGCAGCGTCGCGATTTCTGTGAAAATATAGCGGCAGCCGCGCCACATTATTTAGCATGTAGCGGAAGCGAAAGTGCCGCTTCTTTTGAAAGAAGAGCTGCCACCTCTGCTTATAAGAAACTCGATTACTTAGCATATCTCAATGTTGTACAATTTATGTGCATTTTCAATATATTGTTGATAAAGTAGACGGTTGGGTATGGTAACACATTATTAGATAACCTTTCAATAGAATCTGTGCAATAAACTCTCCATACCTTCTCTAGGAAAGAAGGTGTACTTTATGTTGCCGTTTGAATTGCTTTGCCTGCTCTTTGTATAGCGCCAACAAATTGTAAATTCTGATGTAGGGGAACATTGCAATTCCTTGACACTCATAGTACTCGAAAACTTGGGATTAATCAGTCTACACTCGGAGAAATTCAGATGCACCCAGGTCACAGGTGTTTCCAGTTCACCCTATGGCTTGGTCTCTAAAACGAGATACTTTAGTGCATTAAACTATAGTTTGGATGCACTAAAGTGCATCGGATCGATGCACTTTAGTGTCTTAGCTATAAGTTTGTTAAAATGATGAGAAAACAAAATTAGGAAAGAATAATTTCATGATCATTTTAACAAACTTATAGCTAAGACACTAAAGTGCATCGAACTGATGCACTTAAGTGCATCCAAACTGTAGTTTGATGGACTGAAGTGTCTTTCTTTAGAAACAAAGCCATAGGGTGAACTCGAAACACCTGGGTGCATCAGTTGAATTGGTTTATTTTTCTCAGTGTACACTTTAGAAAATTCCGATTGACTTATCTTGTTAACGTCCATTTTCTGATTCCTCTGAGTTTAAATGCTTGTCTGCTTGTCTATTAACTGCGAGATTCCCACTGTCAAATTCTCATTGTTAACTTATTTTAGAGAGTTTTAATCTATTTATTCTTCATCTTTCAAAAACATTCACTCGCTTACGTTATAAAAAGTTTTCGTTTTATTATAAATTCCGAAAGATAATCTTCAAAGATATGAAACTTCGGCCTTAGTTACATATTTAAAATATACCTCACACGGTTTTCGAAAAGAGCATGAATAAAAATGTATCAAAAAGTAAAATTTTAACATTATAAGAATAAAAATTTTGACTATCTGTCAAACATTAATTTTTAGAAAATTCATTTTTTATTTCAATTCTTTCTCATAAATGCTAATAAATCTCGTTGCAAATATTTATACTGTGGCTTTTGTCTCCAATTAACATTACAATATATCAGCTTTAGTTGATTTAATTAATGTCCTCATGTAGGATTTAAGAGATTTTATCATCAATCAGCGAACTAATCTGCAGGAGTCTATCAACATCAATATTATATGAATAATTACTTGCTGAATAATTATTGCTCCGTGTTATTCACCTGTTTTATTAACAACCCCTAATAATACGGCTTATGCAGATTAATAGTTAAATTTGTTTATGTGAAGAGTATTTTGATAACCAGATCTATAATTGCCAAACTTGTATTTCATGGTTATTTCTATTACAAAAAGTCGAAATTCATCTGCTCAAAATCAATAATAAGCATATAATCTAAGATCCATCCATCTAACCGAAAATGATTTCTAGCGTGACGTTTGGCCAACCTACAGGAGTGGACAAACATAACTTCCTTCTTCTGTTGAAGTAACTGTAAAATGTCAAGGTGGACTAATTTGTCATCTCATTTTCGATATTATGTACGTATTTCCAAAATTTATAATGAATGTAAAAATAAGTATTCTATGAATTTCGTTCTTCGTAAGAGCTTATCATTGTTATAATATTATATGTATATATCTGCAGAAATGTATTATATTGATGCTCAGGATTTGTGGGTATACAAAAGAATTTTCTTAAATTTGAAAGCTGTCTTGTAACCTGTATATTGATTTCAAAATATAACTTTCTGTAAAATAATTTACATATAAGAAAAACACATCTCGGTCGATCAGCAACGAAAAATATCGATCTTTCCTATCACAGTGCTCCTGAATATTTCGGTAAGATGCGATGTTTTTCGTCACTAATATCAATCTCCCTCAGAGATGTCTTGAAACATCTATAAATTGAACACTTTCAAATTATATCTTTCGTACACTTATTCTTAATCTTAAATGGAGCTCATTTAAAGAATTTTAAATGGTCCTCATTTATCCTGTTTCACATACATATTAAGTCATAGAAAGGAAATCTACCCGTAATGTCCCGACCATGCATATCCCCATCTCTAATGTCGACTCTTCCCGAAATATTCAAGTAATTAATGTATGGCATCGGTATAAAGTTTTTGTAATAAATTCGTGGAAGTAAAATATTAAAAGAAGTACTTTTTCTTAAAAGAGAAATATATATAAAACTTATAGTAAAACATTGACGAATTTTTACCAATTAATAGAAAATAATATTATTGTTTTGCAAAATAGATATATTATTTTGTAATTCTAATGAATGATGAAGATAAATAAAGAAATATAACATTGAGAATTTGTTTTGGAATGTTCATAAATTGCTATAATTATATACATTTGTTGAATTTTTTGTTTAGTCGAGAAGAGGTCTCGGTGGTGTGAGCGCATTCTTAAAATCAGCAAAAAAATTCTATTCAAGACAGTAGATGATCATTTTAAATCACGAATTTTAACAAGTATTTATAGTCTATTGTCTTTCGACTGACATTCTGCACTAAAATTCCCATAGATAATTAACAATATTCTGCAATATAATACACAATCTGTTGTTTATAACTTACTTCAAAGGCAATGCAAAAAAGCATTGTAATTTTTCTTCCTCTGAAAATAGAGTAAACCGATTTATTTTACTCAGGAGATTAAAAAAACATTGACTTCGGCCAGCAATGAAATGCTTCTTCCATTAATAAAACTGAAAATATTTAATTTACTTCAGCACTCTCAATATTATATATTTCCTCTTATATTAATCCTATAGTTCCTCTAAATATTATTAACAAAATCATATTAAATATCAATGATCAAGGCGTGTGATAGTGAATTGATAATAATTAGTGAATGTACAGATGGTAGTGGAATTTAATATTATTCAAAATTACCATATCAAAAGATGCATAATATGATTCCATCACTATAAATCATATCACTCATGCTCCCTAGTCAGGTAACTAATTAATATAAAGGTAGTTATTTGTTATTAGAACGGAGAGAGCGAAGCAGAATGGCATGTCTGAGCGTAATGTCTGATGACATGACATGACAAGTTTCTAATTCCTTTATTACCTATATTCTTATTCTTTAAATTTAAAACAATAACTTCTTATGCAACAATGGCTTTTAATGAAATATGCATGAATATTCAAAGACTTTTTGGATTCATTTCTTTCTGCTGTTGACTGCAATGATGTTAGACGCTAAAGTAACGAGAGATACCGTTTATATCGGAGATGCCACTTTTATGAATTTAATAACGATAAATAGTTGATATTTTTCTCAGCCTGATCGTAAATGTGTAAATAATGTATAGTATTGCTGTCTTTTAAAGGCATATAAAGGAGATAGACAGATATAACAAAAGAAACTAATTAATTGAAAAAATGAAATTTGTCAACTACTGTTTTACGTCAGTCTTGAGCGAATAGAAAAACAAATCATTGTCCAAATTTATGATATTTTTAGATATATGTATATTACGTATACGCCGGCAAAAAATAAATCACGCGGTGAGTTGTCCTGGCGGCGAGTGGTCCTAGCTGCAAGTTGTCCTTACGGCGAATTGTCCGCGGCGAGTTGTCCTAGAACCTTATTTATATAGGAAAAACAGTTACGAATCGAATTGACCATTAATTTTGATGGTTGTTTGACTTTCATTTAAATATTGAAAAGCTTGTTAATCATTTAGAATTTAGCAACTTAATAAACAAAACTGTCATCAATTATATAATAGAATAATATAATTACCAGAAATTAATAGGCACCTATTTATAGAGTGTATAACAAAATTATATTGGACACATTAGAGCAGGAAAGGAAAAAAAACGGCGTGATTGCAACTGCAGTAGCTATGTAATTGTAAGTATTTGCTATTTTAACATATAGGAAAATTCAGTTTTGCTCTGCGATGGCGTTATTATGTACTGTGTTATTTTGACTCTGATTAGACGCTTTTAAAAAAAATATTCAGTAGGGAAATGGCTAAGCATAAAGAATATACTATTCTTTCTTCTAAATTCGAACTTCAGTCCACAAATATTACAATATCGTTGGTAGAGAAAAGAATTCACCTTATCTCTACGGTAAAGATTTCAAATATCGATAATATTTTCCTAGATCGTAAGTAAGTTTGCACGCCGACAGTTTCGGAATTCCTTTTTTGAAATATTGTATTGACTTTCTTCGAGCTGTTATCATGGTTGCGAAAATAGTAAATAGAATGCGAAGTTGCTGTGAGATTATCCACAACATAAATAAGCATTATATTGAATAAATATTAAACAGAAAGAGTATTCTAATATCTGGTGTAGATTTTTAAACCGGATTCTCTTCAGAAAAGCACTGATGAGGGTTATATATGTATATAAAATTCCTCGACTTAGTGTCAGGAAAAGAAAAATAGGATCTGAACTGGAAAAAATATCGAAGCTTTCATTTTTTACGAACTGCAATAATGTTTGGTAGTGTATTGTACAGTTATTATTCCATATGGATTTGAAATACTTTTATTTAAAATGGTATGATGAATATTTCAATGGATTAACAGGTAGGGATACGAACATAAAAATCAATGCATTTAAAATATCAGATATTTAATAGTTTTTAAATTGTTAATGAAAAATATATCATAAATTTCATTATGTTATAAATAATAAATAATTAAGACAAAATGAACCAATTTCCAATGACACATTTATGAATGAAAAGATTTCCTATATTTCCAAAGATAGAAATGTCGTGGATTTTGAATAGAATAATTTTGAAAGATGGTTTAAATAGGTTTTATAATCAGGATTTGAATTTTAATTAATACCAATTGATTCATGATTTCCGTTATATTTGCCAAATAACTTTCAATAATAATTCTAATAATACTCCTAATGATACTTCTAGATTATCATTTTTAATTAAAACAATATTGTACTGTAAACGCCTCCTTCATCAATTTTTCTCATAAAATCATTTAAAATATTTATTTAAGCATTTTTATAGTGAAGCACACGACCTTAGTAATAAAATGAGTAAATTTTTGATTAAACAATTGTAAAATTCTAAATAATTCTTAAATCACTTTCAAATTTTTATTTTTTTTATAGAATGTTGATGAATGTATCCATAAATTTTCAAGGCAAACTTTTAACTGGAACCTATTATATCACCAAAAACAAATGCTAAAATGCGTTACAAGAACGGCAAGAATTATTTTAGTTTTTAAATAGAAGACTATAGCCTATCTTTTTTGATTAAACATAATTATTATAATAAATATTTGAAATGATATAGGATTAACACACGCTATTTCTTTTTCACTGCAATTCGTTATTTCAATGGAGGATATAAGACACTTGCATGAATCATGAAAACCTAGAGATTGAGGTCAAATCCAGAGTCCATTATGCAATCTAATAAGCCAGTGAATGAGTTAATTAACTCCATGATTAGTTTCGTTCAAATTAATAGATCTCCAGACCTAATAAATTTCCTTTGAAACATTTTCAAAATATTGTGAATCAAAGCATATTTATTATGTAAATTTAATCAATTTAACCCTTTGGTGCAAATATAGATGCATACTTAAAAAAATAATCTTCTTGTATTGAATAAACTTCATGACTTTCTTTGTCTATGATCTATCTATGTATTGTATAAATATCAATGGAAATAATGCAATCAGTTTTGTTTTATTTCGTTTCGTATCATCAGTTACCAGGCGGGCCTTTTGAAGCCCGGATTAAATAATAGAGCTGTTGCGTCACGCTTTTGATTCAAATTAGAAAATCACTTGCAGGGATATTAGCTAATGACATCATAGAGTGAATCAATTCAATAATAGCGATCGTAGAGTGAATCAATTCAATAATAGCGATCATAGAGTGAATCAATTCAATAATAGCGATCATAGAGTGAATCAATTCAATAATAGCGATCATAGAGTGAATCAATTCAATAATAGCGATCGTAGAGTGAATCAATTCAATAATAGCGATCATAGAGTGAATCAATTCAATAATAGCGATCATAGAGTGAATCAATTCAATAATAGCGATCATAGAGTGAATCAATTCAATAATAGCGATCATAGAGTGAATCAATTCAATAATAGCGATCATAGAGTGAATCTATTCAATAATAGCGATCATAGAGTGAATCAATTCAATAATAGCGATCATAGAGTGAATCAATTCAATAATAGCGATCATAAAGTGAATCAATTCAATAATAGCGATCATAAAGTGAATCAATTCAATAATAGCGATCATAGAGTGAATCAATTCAATAATAGCGATCATAAAGTGAATCAATTCAATAATAGCGATCATAGAGGGAATCAATTCAATAATAGCGATCATAGAGTGAATCTATTCAATAATAGCGATCATAGAGTGAATCTATTCAATAATAGCGATCATAGAGTGAATCAATTCAATAATAGCGATCATAAAGTGAATCAATTCAATAATAGCGATCATAGAGTGAATCTATTCAATAATAGCGATCATAGAGTGAATCTATTCAATAATAGCGATCATAGAGTGAATCTATTCAATAATAGCGATCATAGAGTGAATCTATTCAATAATAGCGATCATAGAGTGAATCTATTCAATAATAGCGATCATAGAGTGAATCTATTCAATAACAGCGATCACAGAGTGAATCTATTCAATAGTGTTAATCTATGTAATCAGTGTAAAGAATGAAATAAGATTGGAATAATAAGAACACAAATCCCTTTAATATCTGCCTTAAGAATGGATATTTAAAGGACATTTTAAATATAGAATTATGATCGGGGCCTGTCTGGTCTCTAGTGATATACATTTTTTCTGGTCTTTCTAGGGTTAAATACATAAAAAAAGTAGTTACGCAGTACATTTCTTTGTTAGATTTAGTAAAACAAATTGAATTGTAATGTAAGGTTAAGAGTTATGAAATTAGAAATAGTTGGTTAAATAAATACCTTCACAGAGACTCTTTTCTCTGATAGTACATTATCACAGTGACTCTTTTCTCTGATAGTACATCATCACAGTGACTCTTTTCTCTGATAGTACATCATCACAGTGACTCTTTTCTCTGATAGTACATCATCACAGTGACTCTTTTCTCTTTCTCTTTTTTTCGATTTTGGGAGCGATAAAGTCAAAGGTCAATGATCAAGGTCTAGGCCATTTATAACTCAATAACTCAAAAAGTATTCAACCAAATTGTCTGAAATTTGGTGGGACGATTGGTCATTTTTCATGAATCATTTTAACCCTAGTAACCTAGCCTTTAAAAGTCAGTTCAGTAACCTAGGGACTGGTCCGTGAGAGCCAATCCTCACTAAAACTGTTATAAAATCTTACCAAATTGACTTTTCGATATATTTATTCATAAAAATCTTCATTTGATATTTACACATCCATTGGTAAACGCCAAACAATATATATCTATCTAAAATAGAATAATAAGCAAAGACGAGAAACAAATATTTCTTAGGTTTTCTAACTATTAGCGCAAAAGCCATTTTCACCACCCATCAATAAAATCCTTGTAACATTCACAAAAATGAATAAAACTTGATGAAAACGTAACAGTTGATGGAGAAAGATTCATCAATGAGAAAGACATCAAAAAAATACATGTACCTTTGATAGTTTCTGAAATATACTAGCTTAAACTTGTGTTCTATTTTTTAAGACACCCCGTATATTTGAATGAATGCTCATAATTTGAGTATCTTCACATATTCACCTTCTTTTTGTATAATCGTGTGTAATTATGTTGAAAAGTAAAAGTCATGAAAAGACAGTTTTCAAATCGGTTTAAAAATATAAATATTGATATTTTTTCATAAGGACTGGTGCGCCTGGACCAGTCCCTAGGTTACTAGGGTTAAGGTAGAGAGTCCATGACTCTTTTAGAGACAGCGGAGCAAGTAAAGATAACGGACCAGAAACGGACCAGGTAAAGTTAACGGACCAGAAATGAAGCTGGTAATGATAATGGACCAGAAACGGACCAGGTAAAGTTAACGGACCAGAAATGAAGCTGGTAAAGATAATGGACCAGATATTGAGCTAGTAATGATAACGGACCAGAAAATATGTTAGTAAAGTTAACGGACCAGAATAATTTTTTTAGTTTTAAAAATTATTTACATTAGTATTTTATAAATATACAACCGTATAAATGATAATATTAATGATCATACATTAATTTTGCATATTTTATTAATTAAAAGAATTTGATAAAAAAACGTGATCCATTTTGAAAAATTGAAAAAACTTCTGCTTAAATCCTTTAATATACGTGGTATCAATGATTCCAAAATTATGTTCTTTTCCCAATTAATGATCAAATATTTAATAATCAAACCAAGTAGAGATAACGGACCAGAATTGAAGCTAGTAAACATAACGGACCAGAATTTAAACTAGTAAATTTAACGGACCCTGGTCCGTCATCTTTACTTGCTCCGAGACAGCATTTTAACTAACTCTATTTATCTATTAGTTTCCTAATCTACTTTCAAAAAAATGTTAGCCACTTTCTTGATTTGTTAAATAACTAACTGAAACCAATTTTGCAGTCCTCTCAAGATTAACTCATGTACAATGCGGCAGGTTATCTATCATATATCCATATTAGCGCAGTAAACTCTTGTTCAGACGAATAGACCTTCACAATAGAAGCATCCTCTGGTCTATGCAAACATTGTCCGCAGTCATCTGGAGTGCCATAAAGGAGCTTAAGTGGATCACTCTAGCAGATAAAGACTTGTGTGAGAAGGAAAGGATAAACGCATGGAGAGACTGTGTTCCAGACCAAATATTATGAACTTCCCATGATATAAAGTTAATAGTAAAGCATTGATCATAATGTTAACAAATAAAGTCGTTTTATATCTCGAAGGGAATCATGTAGGTAATATTATATAAATAAATATTTACTCACAAATCTTTGATAGTCCCTCTATCCCTTTTTGGCTTAAATTCGTTAAATATACAGAGTTTCAAAGAAAATTCATTTTCTTGCTGAACATTCCTGGAACTGAAGATTGTATCGATTCTTTAGTCACTTCATGCGATAAACTTTAAAGCTCTTGCCAATGATAAGGGTTATAGGATTCAAGGTATTACAGTTTCAAGGCTGAAATTGTAATAAGGTTTAGTTAAGGGCTCATTATCCAAAGCTCTCAATTTCAGTTAATGTATATCATTTCATTCTATCACCACTTTTATGAACGGCTGAATCGTTTTTCAAACCCTGTTACCTTGCTCGTAGACGAATCTAGTTATAGGTAGTGGATTGATTAAGCGTTTATGAAAAGTTTTGTCATATTTCTTTCCCTATATATATATATATATATATATATTGAAAACAAATTCTTAAGTATGTAATTATAATTAGTATAATACGTAATATATTTTTTTCAAATAATTTTAATATTAGAACTATAAGTATATGCTTGTGTAATACTCATTTGCGTCAGCAAAGACTGGTGATGAGTTGTCTATAAGATTCCCATTATATCTCAAACTTTTTTACGATTCTATTGATCACATGCATTTGTTAGGTATTGTAATTGGGGGAGAAGGTTCAAACTCAACGGAGTGTTCATCTCGTAATGTATTGTAGACTCAATACTACTATTTTAATTGTAGATAATCTCCATCAATCAAGTAATTTAACCGAAAAAAGCAACTGCTACTAAAGAATGTTTGACTTGTTTGTTCATTTTATAATTGGTTCTAAATTCCAATCGGCTACCAGATATCAGTTCAAAGTAACAAAGTAAGTAATATTTAGGCGATGGAATCCAACTAGAGTCGCATCGATGATACAGGAAACGTGTTAGAGTCATTTAAAAATTGATAGCACTAAATGAATATTCCAATCAATTGCAGACCATTGAAACCCAAAAAGTAATTCATCAATTGCGCTTATATGGAGAGAAATACAGCAACATTGAATAGGCAGTCAGATATTTGTACTCTTCCATTGGGCTCTAATTTGGGATTGAATGTAGCCTGATGAACCATTTGAAGCTATGGAATAACATCGCTGTTTAGATTGGTCTCTGACGAGGTGCTAAAGTGACAATGTATTCCATAGGAATATAGGATGGATTACAATTGAAACTGATTGCAGTAGTCTCAACTATAGATGACGTCACAAATCAGTCTGCAGATATAATGTTTTACAATAAATTAATTATTGCAATTCTTTTGCTATTGAAGCACTAGAATGAAAATTATTTTTGTTTATGAATTTTGTTATTCTTTTCCTTTTGAGGCAATTATTTTCTATATTAACTGTAGGTGTGACTCGATTAAATTATTAATGCTCTTTAAGATATTTAAAACTTTACATTTTGTGTTTCCATTCAATAAGTTTCTAAATATTTCAACACACAATTTATATTTCATGTCTTTTATCTAAAAATCACATGAATACAATTTTAGTTTGTCACAAACTTTTATGGATGATGGAGTTTCAATCTCAAAAGCTTGACTGAAATTCTAATATCTAAAATATTTTACCTTGATAAAATAGTCATTCCCATCATTGGACAACAAAAACAATTCGATATTAGTTATTGTTAGTTCAAGTATCAGTTCAAGTTATTGAACTATTATTAGTTATTGAACTAGTATTAGTTATTGAACTGATATTAGTTATTGAACTGATATTAGTTATTGAACTAATATTAGTTATTGAACTGATATTAGTTATTGAACTAATATTAGTTATTGAACTAATATTAGTTATTGAACTAATATTAGTTATTGAACTAATATTAGTTATTGAACTGATATTAGTTATTGAACTATTATTAGTTATTGAACTAATATTAGTTATTAAACTAATATTAGTTATTGAACTGATTTCAGTTATTGAACTGATTTCAGTTATTGAACTGATTTCAGTTATTGAACTGATTTCAGTTATTGAACTGATTTCAGTTATTGAACTGATTTCAGTTACTGAACTGATTTCAGTTATTGAACTGATTTCAGTTATTGAACTGATTTCAGTCATTGAACTGATTTCAGTTATTGAACTGATTTCAGTTATTGAACTGATTTCAGTTATTGAACTGATTTCAGTTATTGAACTGATTTCAGTTATTGAACTGATTTCAGTTATTGAACTGATTTCAGTTATTGAACTGATTTCAGTTATTGAACTGATTTCAGTTATTGAACTGATTTCAGTTACTGAACTGATTTCAGTTATTGAACTGATTTCAGTTATTGAGCTGATTTCAGTTATTGAACTGATTTCAGTTATTGAACTGATTTCAGTTATTGAACTGATTTCAGTTATTGAACTGATTTCAGTTATTGAACTGATTTCAGTTATTGAACTGATTTCAGTTATTGAACTGATTTCAGTTATTGAACTGATTTCAGTTATTGAACTGATTTCAGTTATTGAACTGATAATAATTATTGAAGTGAAAATATGAAATGATATTAGTTATACATATTTGCATGATATTGTTTATATCATGATCAGAGCTGAGCAGTACTTAAAGTACAAAAGTACTAAGTGCTTTTTGTGGGTGAGCGTCGAAGATTCCATTGAGGAAAATTCCACTGCGGAAAACTCCACTGTGAAAGTTCCACTGGGAAAATTCCACTGAGTATATATTAACATATGAATTTACTGCTTATTTTCTTATCAATACTTTAGAAAGTATCATCTTCATATTATTTTAGTTTTTGTGATACTCATTACACTTTTTCGTTCTATATGGTTATATGAATTTTCGAAATTCATAAGGTATAAGTTCCCATTATTATACTAGAGACATAATTGAAAAAAATATATATATAATCCTAATAAAAGTAAAGAAAAAAGTTCTTTTCCATATATTATATAATGACTTCCCGATAAACAAATAGATTGTGATAAAACACATTTTTTTCCTTAAGATATAACTCGGGCGTTATAGGTTTAATGTACATTTTCTTTGTGTAACACCTGAGGAAAAAATTGATAAGCTTCTTCTAAGATAATTCTAAATAAATAAATCATTAAAGGAATTCTATTAAGACTCATGTTCTGCTAATCTGATTATATTTTATTTAATTTCCATATTTAATGCATGTTTAAGTTTTAATTAGGGGCAAATAAAAATTATGTGTCATACGAGACGATAGTTTTTGTAACAAGAAGACAATGAGCACGTAGAGTACAATCAATTCACGCATCATTGATGTGGGCAAATTCTACAATCTAAACATGTTAAATATAGTAGCAACAATAAAATTTAATTTGTTGATGTAAGGTATGTGCAGCAGATCTTGTACAAATTTTAATCCAGCTCCATCCTGATATCAATTTCTTTATTGAAATTCACACTCTGATCGCTTCAAGCGTTAGTTGATTGCCTCGTATTTGTATGAAAATTATATTTTTAATGTACGCTATGCACTATAGCTTTCAGGAATACTAATCCATTTTCGACTTGATATCCAAGCAGAAGGCAAGAAATTAAGCTTCAAACCAGTACAATTACATTATCGAAAACATATAAATAAAATAGTGTTGGAATAAAAGTTGCACAAAAATGCTTCACACAATAATAGTTCAAATTTTCATAGCCTAATTGGTTAAAGAAACTATCCTACTCTGCTAGTATAACATGGAACAGACATAAACAATTATTATAAACATTTTCTAGCTATCAACTTACGGGATCAGTATCACCTGCTCATTCATATATTTTGACTGCCATTTGGACGAAACAATATTGGATAAATTCCTAGTTCACGTCCTATTTCATTTAGGGACGAGAAGTAGGAACCGATCCAAATAGTCCCTACTTCCATTCCCTGATTAATTTAGGAACGTGAACTAGGAAGTGGGTAAATGTTTAAACTATTTTTCACATGTAGTCCAATTTCGAACGGAATATCGAATATATTCAAACAGCATACATCAGACAACTTAATTTTTTTTAAACAATATTTTCAAATTTCTGAATTTAAATTTCATTATTCCTTTTTGGTATTTTATAAATATATGTAGCTAAGATACTAGATTTTCTTTATATCAATATTTTTTAGTTACCTTCGCAGAATGCGGGAAGGTCGTATTTTAGCCGTCTTTTTTTTTATTCATTTGTTTATTTATTTATCATCTTGTTATTCGCTTAACTGAAAAAGTGTTTAACCAAATTGCCTGGAATTTGGTGAAGCGATTGGTCCATGTCCAGTGACCTGCTGGTAGAATTTTAAGAGTGACCTGGTCAAAGGTCATGGTCATGGTAATTTACAACTCAAAAGTATTGAACCATATTGAATGAAACTTGGTGGGACGATTGGTCAATATGCAGGAACCATTTTGTTAGATTTTGGGAGCGATCAGGTCAAAGGTCAATGATCAAGGTCAAGGCCATTTGTAACTCAATACCTCAAAAAGTATTCAACCAAATTGTTTGAGATTTGATGGTACAATTGGTCAATGTCCAGGAACCATCTGTTAGAATTTTGGGAGCGATCCGGTCAAAGGTCAAGGTCAAGATCAATTATAACTCAATAACTCAAAAAGTATTGAACCATATTGCATCCAGTTAACAGTTTATCAAATTTTGGGAGAGAACAGGTCAAAGCGGCGGCGAAGGTATGCGCTCTACCGAGTGCAAATAATCTAGTTTAATATATTTTAATCAGATAAAAGGTAATTAAATTTAAGAAAAACCAAATTAGAAATACCCTCTTCCTAGTTTACGTCCCATAATCAATTATGGACGTGAACTAGAAAGGGGTATTTAGATCGGTTCCTAGTTCACGGTTCCTAGTTCAATAGGCACAGTAACTAGGAATTTACCCTATATTGTGTTAGAAAATAATGAATATAATTGATTTTTCCAATGAAATCCTAGGAAATAATGCCTGGTTAAATTTAAAATAATGGATTTTGTTTAGTTGATTATCCTCAGTTTAATTTTCTCAGTGGAACTTTCCTCAATGGAATTTTAGTCGATGGAATTTTCCTCAGTGGAATTTTCCTGTTGTAATTATCCGTAGTGGAACATTCTTCAGTGAATGAAGTACTTAAGTACCTTTCTGTGTACTTAAGACGAGTATTTAAGTACTTCGATTAACAAGTGCTTGAATAGAGTACTTAAGCACTTGATAAACAATCAATATTTTCTTTACTCGAAAATTCTCCTATTTATTGTTCTTTCCTCGTTAAAACAATATGTGGTGTGGATTGCTGGGTTCTAGGTCAAGGGCAGGAATAAATAAGAGTCACTGTATTTTCTGACATTCTCTATTTAAAGATCACAAGTTACAGAGTCAAACATTAAGTAAACAACATATAGTGTCAAGTATAAACTGAACACTTGCTATGCAAGGAGCTGATCGGAAAAGTGAGAATAGTGGCTTTCGCTACTGAGGTCTGGTCGAGAGTGACCCAGGTTATCCGAAGACTTCTATTTTTATAGTTTAGAAAGTGATAGTTGTATAGACCTACCTTACTCCTTTTTCAAGTATTATCCTTGTGCAAAGATTAGAGAGAGTTTCAGTTTTTGAATAATTTTTGAGATGTTATTGCCTTTGACAAAGCAAACGTAGAATTTACTAGACAATTTAATTATTAAATGATATTGTTAACTTCTTAACTATGCTAAAGTTATATTATTTGCTATCCTTATCAGAAGTTTTATTAGGCATTCCTTATCGTAAACTGCCATTCAAATAATGTTATTCTATAAGTCGCAACAATCTCAAAGTTGACAACAAGATTTCTTCACATCTGTTGCAGTAGCAATATCAACTAATCCAAAATAGTAATTATTTAATTATTATTTAAATAGGAAAAAATATTTTAGGTAACACATTTTGAATGTGCTAGAAGGTATGTTAACATTCCTTCAACATTCTTTTTCAACACATATTTCTCTTAACCAATTCGGTTATCCGTTCATTGATTGTATTTTTCAGTTATTCAAGTAAAACATTTTATTAGGGGTAACTAATTTTGGCATGATCAAATCTGCACACTTTTCTATGTGTCATCAACTTTCCTTTCCTTCAGCACAATTTTTAATACTATTACATTAATAATCTTTAGCTATTTATAATCATTTAAATTAGAATAATTTGATTGATTAAAAATTATTAATTCTAGTGTTAGATAATCATTTATCAAACAGTACTTTTAATAGAACTTAGGTACAAAGTACTATGAAGATAATAACTCAAGTATTTGAAATATTCAGCTCTTTGGAACGAAAGTGGAAAACCATACTCTGCTGAAATAATGAACAATGTAATTAAGTGCCAGGCTCCGTGTACCATGTCCTACTCTTTGGAACTCATTATACAGGGTGACATTAAATACGGTAAAAAGGTAAACCTCAGTAACTTCAACAATTTATTGTGAAAATAGAAACAAATATATCATTATAAAGCTGAGAAATTGAAGTTTTATATATACTCTTCAGTTTTCAATATAGAGATTGCATTTCGCTTTTATAATTTTGAACTTTTTTTGTTTACTCCATTATCTTGGTAACTTTTTTACTCAAATCGTACTCTTGCCAAGTCTATAGACTCAATGGGGGTTGGTCCTACGGAAAAATTTATGGAAGCTTAATCTGTTTAGCTCGAAATTCCTAAGATCGTCTCTAGCGCTTTTTGTTTTAATTTTGATCTCTAACTTTTTTATTTACAAAATTTTAAATAATGAAAAAATGAAAAAAGTAATAGAAATGAAATCAGTGAAAAAAATGAATAAAAGTGAAAAAAATAAATAAATGGAATAACAAAATATCTAGATCAAAATTAAAAAAAGCCCTCTAGACGATCGTAGGAATGTCCGGCTAAACCTATTATTATTATAAATTTATCGGTAGGACCAACCCCCATATGTGATGATGTACTATCAGAGAAAAGAGTAACTGTGATGATGTACTAACAGAGAATAGAGTCACTGTGATGATTTACTATCAGAGAAAAGAGTCACTGTGATGATGTACTATCAGAGAAAAGAGTCACTGTGATGATGTACTATCAGAGAAAAGAGTCACTGTGATGATGTACTATCAGAGAAAAGAGTCACTGTGTTGATGTACTATCAGAGAAAAGAGTCACTGTGATGATGTGCTATCAGAGAAAAGAGTCACTTTGATGATGTACTATCAGAGAAAAGAGTCACTGTGATGATGTACTATAAGAGAAAAGAGTCACTGTGATGATGTACTATCAGAGAAAAGAGTCACTGTGATGATGTACTATCAGAGAAAAGAGTCACTGTGATGATGTACTATCAGAGAAAAGAGTCACTGTGATGATGTACTATCAGAGAAAAGAGTCACTGTGATGATGTACTATAAGAGAAAAGAGTCACTGTGATGATGTTCTATCAGAGAAAAGAGTCACTGTGATGATGTACTATCAGAGAAAAGAGTCACTGTAATGATGTACTATAAGAGAAAAGAGTCACTGTGATGATGTACTATCAGAGAAAAGAGTCACTGTGATGATGTACTATCAGAGAAAAGAGTCACTGTGATGATGTACTATCAGAGAAAAGAGTCACTGTGATGATGTACTATCAGAGAAAGTAGTCACTGTGATGATGTACTATCAGAGAAAAGAGTCACTGTGATGATGTACTATCAGAGAAAAGAGTCAATGTGATGATGTACTATCAGAGAAAAAAGTCAATGTGATGATGTACTATCAGAGAAAAGAGTCACTGTGATGATGTACTATCAGAGAAAAGAGTCACTGTGATGATATGTACTATCAGAGAAAAGAGTCACTGTGATGATGTACTATAAGAGAAAAAAGTCAATGTGATGATGTACTATCAGAGAAAAGAGTCACTGTGATGATGTACTATCAGAGAAAAGAGAAACTGTGATGATGTACTATCAGAGAAAAGAGTCACTGTGATGATGTACTATCAGAGAAAAAGTCAATGTGATGATGTACTATCAGAGAAAAAAGTCAATGTGATGATGTACTATCAGAGAAAAGAGTCACTGTGATGATGTACTATCAGAAAAAAGAGTGACTGTGATGATGTACTATCAGAGAAAAGAGTCACTGTGATGATGTACTATCAGAGAAAAGAGTCACTGTGGTGATGTACTATCAGAGAAAAAAGTCAATGTGATGATGTACTATCAGAGAAAAGAGTCACTGTGATGATGTACAATCAGAGAAAAGAGTCACTGTGATGATGTACTATCAGAGAAAAGAGTCACTGTGATGATGTACTATCAGAGAAAAGAGTCACTGTGATGATGTACTATCAGAGAAAAGAGTCACTCTGATGATGTACTATCAGAGAAAAAGTCAATGTGATGATGTACTATCAGAGAAAAAAGTCAATGTGATGATGTACTATCAGAGAAAAGAGTCACTGTGATGATGTACTATCAGAAAAAAGAGTCACTGTGATGATGTACTATCAGAGAAAAGAGTCACTGTGATGATGTACTATCAGAGAAAAGAGTCACTGTGATGATGTACTATCAGAGAGAAGAGTCACTGTGATGATGTACTATCAGAGAAAAGAGTCACTGTGATGATGTACTATCAGAGAAAAGAGTCACTGTGATGATGCACTATCAGAGAGAAAGGGTCACTACTCACTATGTGAGGGGTAATATTTTTTAATGACAATTTTCCTAGTGGCAATCTTCACATGTTTCTAGGTAAATTGCTCGAAAACAATTGTTCGAAAAACAATTGATGGAAAACAATTGTTCGAAAACAATTGCTCGTATGAACAATTGTTCGAAACACAATTGTTTGAAAAACAATTGCTCGAACGAACAATTGATTGGATGAACAATTGCCCGGATGATCAAATTGCTCGAATGGACAATTGCTCGAATGAACAATTGCTCGAAACACAATAATTGTTCGAAAAACAGTAGTTCGAACGAACCATTGATCGAAGGAACAATTGCTCGAATTATAAAATCGCACATAGTTTTCAAATTTATGAAAATCAGCAATTCATGAAGTGGAGCTGCCTGAACCAACCTTGTTTCTCTTTAGTAATTGACCATATAACTGTTTCAATTTGTTCATAGTTATATACTATAAAAATTGTATAACTGATTTTAAATCTTACTCTTCCTATCATCTTTCGTATTTTTTCCTAGAGGTCATTTGTATCATCTCGTTTGTAACATATGAATGGTACTGTTCATGTTTTTTTGCATAAATCCCGAATGATACGGTAGACTAATTTTCAACTAGCCTATATGTATGTGGTACCTCAATTGGTGAAATTACTAATAGTTATGGCAGAGTAATTTTTCATCCCGAAAGTGAAGTTTCAGTATATTTACAAATACTATTTAATTAATGGTTGAGTTGATAGTTGTTTAATATTTGAAAACAGTTATAGTTGTGGGTGTAGTGCATTGGCATACTTGGGTATTTGTTGGTGATCTTTTAGGGTGTACGGACTGTTTCACCTTACGGTTGTGCAGAGTATAAATTTTCTACATATTGTGAAAATTAAAAGGTGAAGCTATTTTCCTTTTTGATTGCTTTTCAAGTTCCTTGTACTTAATTTCCTTTTGATATCAGCGATATAACCTTTGGTTAAAGTTAAATCGCACTAATTAAAGTTAGCACGACCTCTGATAATCGTGCCACTTGATTATTTTATATTTTCCCTACTCTACCTAATCTCTTTATCTTGTTGACTCTTCTTCTTCTCTCACATTCGAGCAATTACTATTGGAGCAATTAATCATTCGAGCAATTGTTCGTTCGAGCATTTGTTTCTCGAGCAATTGCATTTCGAGTAATTGTTCATTCGAGCAATTGTTCATTCAAGCAATTGTTTTTCGAACTAATGTTTTCCATCAATTTTCTTTCGAGCAATTGTTTTCGAGCAATTTACCGGATACCTCTTCACACAGTGGCAGTTTTCTCACAGTAGCAATTTTTCTAGTAGCAGTTTTTCCACAGTGGCAGTTTTTCTAGTTGCAGTTTTCCCTGGGGTAATATTCCAGTGGCAATTTTCCCATTGATAAATTTCCAAGCACAGAAATTAGTTAGATTTTACTGAACTGTCTCGGTTTCTCTAAGAGGAAACATTGAACAATAATTGAAGATGTAGTGCACCGTCATCCCAAGTTCCTTAATCACGCTGCAACAATTGAGTGGACTATTCTTTCTTAGTTGCAATTTATTAGTGACTGAAATTTCAAATTCAGAGATTATAATCAACAAATGAAATTTCCATTGGATATGGCCTAATTAATTGAAATAAATTCATTAGTAATGATGATAATATTCTCGGAGCTGTTGGAGGGTTAAATATTCAATGCAAATATTTCCGTTAGAGTTTTCCATATACAAACCATTCAAAGCCTATTTTTATTGTATATATCAATACTTGAATTCAAATATTGAAATGAATAGTATATTATGAATAACTTTTTCTAGATAATATTTCTTAAGCTTCATGGATACAATTATTTATCCTGATTTGCAGAAAGTTCATTAGACTGCTAAATTTAGTTTATTTTGAACTCAGTTTATTTTTTAGATTCAATTTGTTAACTTTAGTTTGAAGATAAATTAGCAGAGAATAATTTTTTCCAACACTTGGCTAGAAAAGTGACAAAAAAAGCTGGTAAATAAATTATCTTATCTTAACTGGATATAACTTTCAGTCGATTAAATTTGCACAGCAATATTTACCTTCTGAAAATAATATTTCAGAATTAAGAATATAATCATTATTATAACAATAAAAACTGATTGAAAATATAGTTTAACCAACAATAACTAAGGAATTTTTATATATTCAACGAAACACTGAACTGCCTGTAATTTTAAATTATGAAATATTATACAAAAACGAAATTAAATAAATTTAGGAGGACTTATTTAATGACACATAATCAACTGAAACTTACTGAATCATTTATTTTTGATTTACTATCGGCAGATTTAATTAGTACCTTTAATTTACAATTCTTAACTGGCAGATCGTCTTCTATTGTTTAATAGGGTAGATATTGGTCGTGAAACATTGTAATTTCAGACATTCGAATTTTTTCTATCGGGTAAATCCGATAAAAGATGATAAGAAAAGTCTTAGACTGGCACAGACTCTAGAGTCTAGATCAAACGTAAACTTATTTTAATTACCAATAAACAGTTCACTTCGATTAACTTCATTTCCGATTTTTTCTGTAATATTCATTATGTGTATTCTTCAATCAGAACGTTAATGCGTTTATTTTCTATTTCCCTTATTATGCAAATACCTATTATTATGATGGAAATCAAATTATTAACTCACAATGTTTCCGTATCGGGAAAAATGGCCACACGATGAAGATCAAAGCTGAGACTCTCGGACATAATCCTGTTCTATTTAATATTTTTTTATGAGGTGTCTGTCTGTTATGTGATTAGTAAAACATGAATGGAATTGCATTCAATATATATTTTAATAAATGAAAAATTATATTATTGCATCGGCACTCTTATATCTTACCCTTGTTCCTGCAATATAAACTAAATTCATTATATTAACACTCCATCTACAACTATGAAAGTTTGATATATAATTTAGTGAAATAGCAAATAGGGTAAAGGTCCTATCACATATTTGAGAGTTATGTGACATATCATTATATAACGGTAAAAGGATGTTTGGGTTGAGAGAGAAATCATAGGTCAGTCTAAGTGGTAAATAGATCCTTTACCAAATATGGTCTGCCTACTCCGCCAATATATTTAAGGAAGAATTATTTATTTAGGGTGATTACTTGGACACGGGACAATATTGACGATAATATATAAGGTACATGAAAACTTTCTCAATGATGTAGATGCCTACAAAAAATTATTAGGAATATCCAGCATTATAATTTAATACCTGAAACAACACTATAGTATACTATAGTTTTTTGATATCCGTGGATATTTTATTTATCATTAGTATTATTATATGTATCTCGTATGGTGGAATAGTTCTTTTTCAATCTCCTTAGATATGATACCTTTGAGGCTCTAAGCTTACTATAAGTCTGAGTCCTTTCCTTTAACTGAATGCTTATGTACAGTAAAAGAGTTGTCGGAACTCTTTTTTCTTGGTGTTATGATAAGTGTCACTGAAGATATGCATGTTTCACTGAAAATATACATGTGTCACTGAAGATATGCATGTTTCACTGAAAATATACATGTGTCACTGAAGATATGCATGTTTCACTGAAAATATACATGTGTCACTGAAGATATGCATGTTTCACTGAAAATATACATGTGTCACTGAAGATATGCATGTTTCACTGAAAATATACATGTGTCACTGAAGATATGCATGTTTCACTGAAAATATACATGTGTCACTGAAGATATGCATGTTTCACTGAAAATATACATGTGTCACTGAAGATATGCATGTTTCACTGAAAATATACATGTGTCACTGAAGATATGCATGTTTCACTGAAAATATACATGTGTCACTGAAGATATGCATGTTTCACTGAAAATATACATGTGTCACTGAAGATATGCATGTTTCACTGAAAATATACATGTGTCACTGAAGATATGCATGTTTCACTGAAGATATGCATGTTTCACTGAAAATATACATGTGTCACTGAAGATATGCATGTTTCACTGAAAATATACATGTGTCACTGAAGATATGAATGTTTCACTGAAAATATACATGTGTCACTGAAGATATGCATGTTTCACTGAAAATATACATGTGTCACTGAAGATATGCATGTTTCACTGAAAATATACATGTGTCACTGAAGATATGCATGTTTCACTGAAAATATACATGTGTCACTGAAGATATGCATGTTTCACTGAAAATATACATGTGTCACTGAAGATATGCATGTTTCACTGAAAATATACATGTGTCACTGAAGATATGCATGTTTCACTGAAAATATACATGTGTCACTGAAGATATGCATGTTTCACTGAAAATATACATGTGTCACTGAAGATATGCATGTTTCACTGAAAATATACATGTGTCACTGAAGATATGCATGTTTCACTGAAAATATACATGTGTCACTGAAGATATGCATGTTTCACTGAAAATATACATGTGTCACTGAAGATATGAATGTTTCACTGAAAATATACATGTGTCACTGAAGATATGCATGTTTCACTGAAAATATGCATGTGTCACTGAAGATATGCATGTTTCACTGAAAATATACATGTGTCACTGAAGATATGCATGTTTCACTGAAAATATACATGTGTCACTGAAGATATGCATGTTTCACTGAAAATATACATGTGTCACTGAAGATATGCATGTTTCACTGAAAATATACATGTGTCACTGAAGATATGCATGTTTCACTGAAAATATACATGTGTCACTGAAGATATGCATGTTTCACTGAAAATATACATGTGTCACTGAAGATATGCATGTTTCACTGAAAATATACATGTGTCACTGAAGATATGCATGTTTCACTGAAAATATACATGTGTCACTGAAGATATGCATGTTTCACTGAAAATATACATGTGTCACTGAAGATATGCATGTTTCACTGAAGATATGCATGTTTCACTGAAAATATACATGTGTCACTGAAGATATGCATGTTTCACTGAAAATATACATGTGTCACTGAAGATATGCATGTTTCACTGAAAATATACATGTGTCACTGAAGATATGCATGTTTCACTGAAAATATACATGTGTCACTGAAGATATGCATGTTTCACTGAAAATATACATGTGTCACTGAAGATATGCATGTTTCACTGAAAATATACATGTGTCACTGAAGATATGCATGTTTCACTGAAGATATGCATGTTTCACTGAAAATATACATGTGTCACTGAAGATATGCATGTGTCACTGAAAATATACACGTGTCACTGAAGATATGCATGTTTCACTGAAGATATGCATCAGTCACTGAAGATATGCATCAGTCACTGAAGATATGCATCAGTCACTGAAGATATGCATCAGTCACTGAAGATCTGCATGTGTCACTGATGATTTGGAGAGAAAAATCATCGATTTGTATCGTTTTTATTATTATATTTTAACAGTTTTTTCTGGAATAACCTCGAACAGATAGATGAAATTCTACTTTGGTTAGATGGCAATTCTACGAATTGAGGGGTAAAATTTAGATAATAATATTATGCCAAGAATATGGGAGAAGACGAACTATGAGAAAGCCAATTACGAGTTTTTCCTTGAAGTAAAAGAACTATATATTTGAATCGTATATTTCTGAAATTGAATATGTAAGTAATAATAAATATTCCTATTTAAAATCTTAACGATTTTATTTTAATTTTTTGATATCGCTCGCTTTTAAATTCACTTTTATTTCTATTTGTTTGGTAGTTAATAATCTTGAAGGTATAATTATTCTATGATATTTCTAATTTTATATCCGTGGATATTCCATGGTATTATTATACATATTGATTATGTGTGTAGTATACATTTCTATCTAAAATTTCTAAAGGGAAATTCTAAATAACATATTTTTGAATAATTCTCATCCTAAATTGCTTGTCGATATAGTTTCGAAAAATTAAAATATATCATCGAAGAGAATTTATTTTTGACAAAATTTGATTTGAATTTCTACTCAAAAAATGCGGCTAATTTTTTTGGAAATTTTCTACCTTCATCTGTAATTTTGCCCGTTAAATATGAGACTGTTATTAAGATACCCTCTTAATAAATAGAGGATATGGATATAGATTGTCACATATCAATTATCATCTCTGTGAAACTATTTTGCTTAACACCAATTTAATGAGGCACTTATGATGGAATGTCAGTGTAAACCCATTTCGTGAGGAACAGACCGACTGAGTGGCTTAATTCTTGTATCTACCTCATATTCTAAGACGGACAGACTGACTTTTGTGACGGACCAAGAATGGAACCTTGTGTACTCTGTGACTAACAGTCCTCAAAGAAGAAGCGAACCCAACATTTAACATGCTGCTATGATTGTGTTAAATAACATATTTTAAAACTTGTTATAAATATGGTAATTTGTATGTGGATATGATGTGGTCAACGACATATGTATACAATCTCTATTTGATATGGTTTTTATGATATGGTTTTAAAATTGCATAACCACATGTCAATTATGTGTTTTTATGATGGTTTGATTGATTCAATGTAGATAACACATATTTACACTATATTACCACACTAAAAACCATTAAACCACATGGCAAACATGTGTATGCCATATGGAATTGTTCGCATGGTTACCATTCCAATTATTTTACAGTAAGCATAATAATATATAATGTATGATTGAAAATAAAAGTAATTTATATCCCATTATCATTCCACTAATCCTTTAGATTTAGAGCTGTTTCGTGCAAACCTGATCTTATGAAAAAAAAACATTAATTCTACACCGATGTGTAATCTGTATTTTCATCACATTTAACTTTTCAAATATTTACACACGATTAAAAATAAATAAAGGATATAAATGATAGTATACACATATTATGAACATTTATTAAAATATATTAAGTGCGTGCCAGAGTATGAGCCTGGTATTTGAGGAGAGGTGTGCGCTGCCCCACACTTCTCTTCTCCCATATAAAAATTATACCTACTCATTGTATTGTGAGTAACATATGTATGTATTTTTTCTTTATTTGCTATTTTAACACTAGGTAAACTGCAAAAATGAACTTCCTCGGTGGACCATGCGGGTCAATTTAATCCGCATTATTAACAAAGTTATTAGGGTTTATTTATACGATGAATGAAGGATTTATCTGTAGCATATGATTGTTTCATTAATAGATAACGGTATATTCAAATGTTTTTACCTGTTTTTTTATGGTTAGTAATAGTTAAAACATAGTTTATAGTTAGTTTACATTTTATTTTGTCAAGTGAAATATTGTATGTACATCAAAGTTTAAAATGCAAGTAGACCTGTTAGAATCAAAAATTAATCTCATTTACATTGTTTTATTTTTATATAATTCAACAAACCTGTATTATTTCATTTATGAAATTGTAAAAATGTACCTTAATTCTTTAGTACGCAGTATGCCATGATATTGGCAGGTGTTACTGCAGTTTCTCATATACAAGTGTTTATTAACTTATTTGTATGTTATTTAACCTTCTCTATTGCTGCACAGTATGAGTCAACCAAAATGACCAAATACTAATATTAAACCGAATATCATCGTTTTTGTTCTACAGAGTCTGACATATTTTAGGATCAGTAATTGAGATAGACGAATCAGTATGAAGCAGAGAGAACATTATTTTGCTATATGTTCTTCTTATTCTTGAGTAGCATGGTTGTATACGGAGGCGCCTTGGGTTATTTTATATAAGGGGGAATTTCTTTTATAATACAATACATAGTTCCGATGACTGTTATCTTGTTTATTAAATTCTCAGCTAGTCTTACAGACGGGAAAAGGTTGTCTGTAGTATAACATTCTGTCAGGAACCAGAAAAAAGGACCATAAGTTCAAAAATGACTTACTGAAAATGATACTCTTTGTGCCACTATCTATTTCTTCCAAATGAGGAAATCCATTTTCCAAATATTTAGACGTTGCAATCACAAAGTAAATCATAATTTGAAAAAACAAATTATCTGTCAGAGTTTGTATTAAACAAAAATATAAATACAAAAAGAAAAATTAAAAATCTAATAATCCAGGAATCTCATCACATCATTAGATGAACTATCAAAAAATACAACAGGTTGTATATTGACTTCTTTGGTCAGAATACACGACGAAAAATTGGTAAGATTCGAAAACAATAGGAAATTAGAAAACTGTGATTTGTGAAATAAGCATCATTCAGTGTCTCGATCTTTTCTCTGATAGTACATCATCACCGTGACTCTTTTCTCTGATAGTACATCATCACAGTGACTCTTTTCTCTGATAGTAAATCATCACAGTGACTCTTTTCTCTGATAGTACATCATCACAGTGACTCTTTTCTCTGATAGTACATCATCACAGTGACTCTTTTCTCTGATAGTAAATCATCACAGAGACTCTTTTCTCTGATAGTACATCATCACAGTGACTCTTTTCTCTGATAGTTCATCATTACAGTGACTCATTTCTCTGATAGTACATCATCACAGTGACTCTTTTCTCTGATAGTACATCATCACAGTGACTCTTTTCTCTGATAGTTCATCATTACAGTGACTCATTTCTCTGATAGTACATCATAACAGTGACTCTTTTCTCTGATAGTACATCATAACAGTGACTCATTTTTCTGATAGTTCATCATAACAGTGACTCATTTCTCTGATAGTTCATCATAACAGTGACTCATTTCTCTGATAGTTCATCATAACAGTGACTCATTTCTCTGAAAGTTCATCATCACAGTTACTATTTTTTTCAATATTTTGATGACACAAATGATTGAGCAGCGAATATGTTATATGGTGAGTTTTAAAAGAACAGTAATGTTTGAGTCATCATATTTCAATCAGTTGTCATAGATAACTCATGAATAGAAGGTTAACATATAATGTCTCATAGTTCTATTAATAATTAACAAAAGGAATAATATTTTAAATCAATACATATAACACACATACTGTGGAATACCTATGTTTTTCTATAGGGAGTTTTACCAAAATATCTTCCGTTTGCTGATCTTGTTAAATGGTATATTTTATTTTGTCATAGACTCACAGTCTAAGAGGTCACTGCTAAATTGAAACTGTCATTCAAACTAATTAGTTAACTAACTCGATATTTTAATCATACGAATAGTTCTTTTCCTTAGATTTCAACCTTATTATGTACACTACCACTTAAACAAAGTCTGTAACTATTACCCATAAAACTAGATCATATTTATTAGTATGATATTTTTATTAACCCTTTACGATCGGAATTAATTTAAAATAAACAAAAATTCTATAAACTACTTCAAACATGTCTAGTAAATAATAAATAATTAATATATATACTAATTTTAATTAGTTTTTAATTTTCATCAATTTTTTTCCGAACATGTGACGTGATAGTCACATTCGTCACTAGGTTCCACACATACAATTTATCACAGTACAGTCCTTTATTTTTATGTGACTTTTTCTTCACACATGAACGTTTGCGTAGTCAGTCATCACACTTACGTGTGTAGCTACAAGTATTGCACCATCATTTAGACAAATATGTAGCTAGGCGCAACCGATTAGATAAGTACAGAAAGAGATTACTGTAAGTTCTGAATTATTATATGTTTTCATATCTTCGTTCATGTAAAATAGAAATCAACTTTATTTTTAAATTGTTCTATATGATCGGAGATAAACAAATGTTGAATAATTCGGAACTTCCCCTACTCTGAACTTATATATGTTCAATCAGAATGTAATGAATAAATGTTATTTATCTATCTTATATATAATGTTACACTTATTTTAAACTTTGTTCAGTTTACCACATATTTCACATGGGTTTCATATAATAAAATCGAAAAGTATTTTTCAAATTGCAATTTTTCAAAAACGGTTGAAATAGGTAATTTTTTGTATTGTGAGTGATATGAAATTCTAACTTAATTCGTAATGGTCATACTTAATTCTCCTCAAACATTATGTCATCAAGACGCTATAATAAATATTGGTTAAAAAACTTTTGTTAATACAATAGAACTGTATTATTTCAATTGAAAGTATTTTGAGCCTGTTTACAATACTTTATTACCTATTTCTTATGTTTTTGTTATTTAAGTAATTAAATCTATTTGAGTAGTATAAATATTTTTGAAAGGAACTGAATATATTTTAACTCGTAAAGAACTCAGTGTAATTATTTGGTCTAGTTTTGAACACACAGAAGTAGGTATTATTAAAAAATTATTTATATTCAGTAACTAGCTAACCAGTTTTTATTTTGAATATAAAAAACCCGATATAAAAATGGGAATAAAAAAATAAAAATTCTTCAATGTTTATTGAAAATATTATTATGTGAGGAATAATTTAAATTAGAAATATATTTATTTTCATTGTCATAAAAAGGCACACACGTATTATAAAATGTTCAGTACATCATTTCAATGTCAAAATCATTTTTCTCATTTATAATGAAAATAAATTAGAATCTCAGAGCTTATCTTTAAAATCTACGGACTAGGAATAAATTTTTTATAATTTTATCTTGTCTCCCTTTCTCTAATTATATGAAATATTTAAATTAAGACAATGTGTAAGAAAGTTCTAGCAGATCCATAAAGTCAATTTTTAATAATAGACAATTATGTATAGAGTATTGTTAATAGAGTATTGCACATTATATTAATAAAGAAAATGGTAAGGCTTGTATGATTCAAATTGCTGTGACTGTTAAGCTATAACACTTTTTTTTTATATAATAGAGAAAAAATATGTGATCTAGTAAAATCAAACTGAAAATTCTCACAAATTTTAAAGTCTTCAATCATGAAAAAATACAATTTCAGTTCAACTAAATATATCTGAATCGAATCGTGAAATTTAAGAAAAGATATATATCTGGGCTACTTTAGGTTGAGGATAGTTAATTATTTTATGTTTTTCAAAATATGATTATATCTAAATTATGATAAAGCAAATATAGCAAGCTCTATTAAAACAAATAGAATATACATGATTTTGGTACTTGACACTATATTTATCCAAATTTACTTTCTGAAATCGAAGCTGATGTCTCCTTAAGAAGGAAGAATTTGGTAACTTTTTCAATAATTTAGTATCTAGTTTATAAACCAAGTTTTATCTTCTTTATAAAATGGCCAATATTGTAGTCAAATGTAATTTAATAGATGTTTTGGATTTGCTATTTAATTTATATATAGTTTAATTTCAACTTTCTACTATGATTTTTAGGGACGTTTCTGTGGTTTGAAACCAAAGTTATTCCCTGTGCCGCAGTTTAACAGCTTCATCCTAAAATTTTACACTAATTTATTTAATAGGGGTTTAACGTCTGCTTCAGAGCCAAATGCCATATCGCTGACGTCAAAAGAAAATTAATTACAAGGGACTGGAAGAAGCAGTCAGAGAGGAAAGTGGCTCCATGCCAAAGTCACTTACCACCGTCGGTGACAATGCTTATGGGTGCAGAAAAGCTACTCCGTGAATACAGTCACTTACCAAAGAATGTGACGAAACGGGACACAATCACCGGTGGCTGCAGTCACGGATGGAATAGGAAAATGAAGAGGTGATAGTAAATGAAGCCTACGAGCCTACCTAACACAAAATTCTAAGACCTCGTAGTTGAAGAGCATAACCCTAGCGCTATCCTCTAAAACTGCAAGTAGCGTTAAAAAAAATGATAAACATGGTAAAATGAAAAAAAAAAAAAAATCCATAATCCAAATTAAAACAGTTTGGGGCCCAAGGGACGCCACCCCTCTTCTCTTCCATTCACCACAGACAGCTTCAGGATAGAGCTCCTGGGGGCAATTTTACACTATCATCATAATCTCTTCAAGTTTAGCAACGTGTGATGAGCTAGTGTTATTGAGGTCAACTATGGTTTTCTTAAGATGTGCAATGAGTATGTCTTTTTCAGCGATAGTGGATTTCAACTTGTTGTTCTCGTTTTCTAGCTGGGAGAAGAAACCACCTTTATTTTGCCTGTTGTTGTGAGCCTTGATGGCGTTGCGACGTTTGCGCTCTTCAGCAGGATCATCGAAAGGTTCTTCAATTTTATACATTTTCTTCTTCGGAGCACTGGTTCTTCGGCGTTGTTTTCTGTCGCTTTTCACATCTCCATGGTTATTATAAGAGGCAAAGCTGGTGGATTTAACTGAGCTGGGGCCAGTTAGATTCAAGTACTGCAAATGAGATGAAACTGACAGTATATTTGTGCTAGACGATCCATTAGACTGCAAATGAACATCGAAGTTCGAAAGAATCTCATTACTATGGACAGTGTTTTGAATCCCCAAGACTTCTGTTGTACCATTGACCGAACTTACTGATGATGGTGGAGTATCATGATTCAGTAGGTCATCCATATCTAAATTTAATTCTGCCATAGATTGGTGAAATTCACTTGTTATCCCTGCCTCTTGAACAGACTGAGAAAGGAAGTCCGTTCCTGCATTGTCCATGCAAGTGAACACTTTACCTCCATCGTAGCTATTTAATAAGGTGGGTATTGACTGCAAGGTAGATTCCTGCAACCAATTCTCAATTTCTATCACTTCATTTGCGCCAGTATTTCCAATTTCCAGAGTTTGGGAATCGGGAAAAACGAATGTAGATACTAAATTTTCGGAGTAATTATCCATTATAGGTATTTTTTAATATAAAACCAAGGATATGACGAACGAAACTACGTCCACTACAACAGGGAACTTTTTCGGTGTATGCTTATGAAACGAAGCGTTAGAGAACGAAAGACAAGACTGGCAGTGGGAAACTGAACACGATTTCTTATATAGGCAGCGCTGATTTGTACAGAACGTTCTGTGTACAGGAAATTATTGTGACAAACGTGCGATTTTTGGTCGTGACGTAATCAATTCAAAACAGTTGAATAAAATTTATTGTTAAGCAGCTTGAATGACTCAACAAATCTACTTTTTTTCTTACAATGGTAAACAGTTTTTTCAATTGTAATCGCTTCAATCGCCATAAAAATATGATTTAGTGGTGAAATTTAGTGTTGCTGTGATGACGTAACTCTATTCATAATGATTCTGTGTCTCGAAGACTCAGTAGAAAAAGCATTACCAATATATTGTAAGAAGATAGCATAATTACATATTATTATTGTCATTTTTCTATCTTTATTCATTCTAAATTCTTTGACATTTTCTAGCTAATTTGAAATAATTTGTGAGATATATAGTACAATTATTGTAGGGTGTACAATAATGGCGCTGTACTCACTGTATTGACACATAGCAATTTTCATACTTCAATTCAGTTGAAGTATTACACCACATTATCATCAATGTATATTATATATACACTGTATATATATATATATATATTATATTATACCCAGCGAAATTAGTAGTGTCTGTAGATACATGGTTTTATCGTTATTTTCATTAGTACTTGAACTATATCTAACATATCATGTAATTTTTTGAGTAAATTAAATAATTTATCCCTTTTTGTTTCTCAGTTCACCCCAAATATTTCGATAGTACGTACTTGAGTTGTGACGCATTTGGTGATTGAAGCAAAGGAGATTGGACATCCTGTGGTTAATTCCTTCAAAAACAGGCAAGAAAAATTATAAGTGGATATTGCAAATAGTCAAGTTGTTTTAAAATAAAATCTGGGATATTCATAACCTATTTAGAGTAATTTTCTTTACATAACTCATCTCTATTGAAAATTTATATCTCAAAAAATTAACACTGAAATGCTATCTTTCACTAAATTTTTAACTATCTTCAGAATATTATCATTTGAATTGAACCATGATGAAAAGTTTTCAATGAAAAAAAGTTCTTGTCCATTACATGGTACCTGTATATTACATGGTACCTGTACATTACATGGTACCTGTACATTACATGGTACCTTTACATTACATGGTACCTGTACATTACATGGTACCTGTACAATGTGTACATTACATGGTACCTGTACAATGTGTACATTTCATGGTACCTGTACTGGTGCGGTCAATGATTTTAAGAAAACTGAATATTCTGATTTTATTTTTCATTATCTAGCTTCTAATTTTTGTTATAGTTTGTGACTGGTCACAATTTAAATCACAATTGAGGATAAATAATAACAATAGTTATTAACACATTATAAACACCAAACCTCCTATGACTAATGTTTAAAGTGTTGCCCCATGCTTCTTCAATAAATATTTGTTGTGCTTTGGTATGGTGTGAAGCAAAGATTCTGCGATATTCTGGTCAATAAACTTCCACTCTTTCTCAATCAACTAAAATGTCCTAAATTGGTAGATTTCATTCTATTTTCTCGGTTTTTGACAAACGAAAATGAATTTTAGACCGGATTCGGTTCGGTAGAGTTCCCAGGCATTGAACCCAAAATTTTTACTTCTATGTCTTCGACAAATTCTTGACAACTCTTGTTGTATTGCAGGTTGCGCCACAGTGTTTAAAATGAACTTATTAATCGGGAAACTGATCGGCGATTATTGTGAAAATATGATAATAAAATACTTTAAACTATCAATTCGAATTCATTGCAGTGTATTGTGGGAAAATTCTCAGTGCACCAGTTCCTTTGACTGAAAAGAAACCCTAGACATGAAAAGTGGCACGATGATTCATCGTAGGGACGACACAATCCATGTCAAATTTTTCGCCAGTTCGTCCTTGAACGAGACTTTTCTCTCTTGTACCGAGAACAAGAAACGGATATTCATTGAAAAAAATGACTTTGCCAAATTACTCAGCTGTCCAGTACTGCTATTTCCAGCAAAAAGCGAAACGATCCCTAATGTTCTTCGATGTTAAAAATGTTTTCTTTTATGTCCTTCTTGATACCAGTTCTTCATCGAAAAGACGACGTAGAACTGGTCAAACTGATGAAGTAACTCTTTCTACCTGTCATATTTGTGCAAACTCTGAGCTGCTAGATGTCCTTTTCTGCTAAGAAGGACACATCAGAGCCCGATACTGTAGAACGGCAGAGAGTTTTTCCCTGGGAAGAACTGTCTTCTCCACGTTTAAGTTGGCTCCCTCACATGATTTATCAGCAGGTATACAGGTTGCGATTCTTTTCCATATTCATGATAAGCCTTGTTAATAAATTGTGCGAAATGACTTTAAGAATACATAATATAGTTGAAAAACAAAAGAAAATCACTTTAGGTAATAATAATAATAATAATGTTCATACATGAATGGTGGCGGACATCCATTGTAGTTTAAATTCAATAAATATACTTGAAAAATTACTTCTAGGACTTGTTGGTCTTCTCATAGTAGGCTAAATTGCATCTACTTAAAAGGTACAGAGAAGTAATCATTTAGGATTATCTTGAAAACAATAAAAAGGTTCAAAAAGTATAATCTGTTTCTAACATACCCAGCGCCACTTCTGAAAGTTAACAGGACTCTTGACTTACAACAGTAACACTTTCACAATTAAGAGAAAACAGACTATTTAGATATGAATAATGCTATTTTTTAAATTCTATTTATATAGCTATGTTGCGCAAGTAAAATATTTTTTAAATTTTGGCTTCAGTGAAGAACTTCTCTCTGTTAAATAGGCCATCCTCTCTTTTTTTCAAATGATCCCAGAGATTCTAAATGTTTAAAAAAATTTCATGGAGCTTTGCAAATCATGATGATAACCTCCGATTCTGTTATCGAGAGATAAAGTAAATTCTATCGACGTAAAATCTTTAAGACGAATTTTCTTGCGATTGAATTTCTTACGGTGAATATCCGTACAAGGTAGCGTCTATCCGGTATATTTTCTAGTGGATGTTTTTTAATATAAATAAATGAAATGAAATATGGTAAGTACCAAATAAGTGATAAGTTCCACATATTCGATCATGTAAGAAAAAACCCGCTATAATAATCATTGTATTAATTGTATTATACCAGCAGAGTGTAGGTTTTTATAGTAAATGATGCGTTGCTGTGAATTCTTGACACTGATTTATCACCTCAGTTGAGCTCCATCTGTTGCTCGTAGACTGCAATTGGGAATATAATGATAGGTTATAGAGAAGTACTAAGAATGAAATATATTTGAATTTGAATTAAACTGACAAAAAATGTAAGGGATATTACATTTACACGGTATTAATTTTATTTAAAATGATAAGAAGGTGCAAGACATGTAGTAATAGAGATTATTCAAAGTAAACGAGTGATTAGTTTGAATTAAATTGTTAGGAATACACAATTTGAAATATTATAATAATTAGTTGGAGTAAAAATTTAGGAGATAATGAAAAAAATTTTTTTTACTGCTATAGGAAAATGTTCTATTGCAATTTTACACGGTTTCAACAGATTTGTATAAGTATAACATTTGTGTAATTTAAAATGAAAAAATGAAATTGAATAATTTTTGTTTCTTTTCTTTTAGCAATTTCATTTTCACATCAAGTATGTAATCAATTTTCCGTTTTATTGTTGTTGACATCTAAATAAATGAAGTTTCTAATAGCATTTTTCTTTTCTTTTCAGCCAACATTTGGCCGCAAAGAAGGAAATCTTCAAACACGTAAAATTGAAGCTGCTTTGTGTGTATCTCTGATAAGTTGAAAAAAAACTAGAATTTTTTTAAATCAGTGAGAAATTATGTTGAAAATTTGAGGTGAATTGATTGTTTTTGTTTAAAATTCCGAAAACTATAGTATTGCAACGACGAAATTTTGTTTTATGTATACTGAATGCTATTCATTGTCTGTCCTGGGATTGGTAATAGATACGTATAATATGCTCGATATAAGGTCATCTTTTTCGATATTTCAGATAGTAGCCTTCAATACTTTAGGTTATTAAATAACGTTTAATTTTATTAAATACGGATTGAATAAATCAGAGGCTTGAAAATCTGAAAACGATAGTTGACAATAGTGATATAGTTAACGATATTTAATAAAAGTGATATAGTTAACGATATTTAATAAAAGTGATATAGTTCCTTCATATTTAGTGAATCAAAGACTCTCTGCAGGTAAGAATTACAATCCCTCGTGTTTCAGGGTGTCCGGACAATTTCGTCGCTGAACAATTCGTCGCTTGGACAATAATCATCGCCGGACAATTCGTTACCCATTGAAAATAAAAGAGATATGATTTATATTACATTTTAATATGGGAAAGTGCATTCATTCATCGGGATCTTATTTATTTCTACAAAATAAGTGGTAGGTATAATGCCCTTTATCGTATAATATTTTGATAAATACAATTAATATGTAAGTATATATAATTGTATAGTTTATTAAAATGATATTTTTATTGAAAAAGATGATACTATAATTCCATATTTGGCTCCAAATATATATGCTATCAATGGTCCTTTGAATTTAAATAGAGAAGTAAAATCAAGGTAATGCTAAATTTCAACAGCATTCTCATGGTGATATAATCCATCAAAAATAATATAGATAATAATAAACATATTTTAAATGTGATCAGCAATTACGATGCAAATGATATTAAATATCTTTTTAGAAAGCCGTTGCATTATAAAATGTTGACTAAATTTCTTCAATTTCCATCTCTCAAATCTGATATATTGTTACCCAGAGTTTTTTGAGTTTGACACGGCAATCATAAATCAATTTTTTCTATTACCACCAAAGAAAAACGGTTAACATTATGTTAGAGTTTAGTCTTGTTTCAATGATTCTGTACATGATTTATAACATTTTCTTTGCTATAATATAGCGATGTCAATTAACAGTTTGTTCATTATACTGTCGACTTGAGCATTTGAAATATTGTCTTTTTGTTCATATTTTAATATTTTTTAATATTTGTGATCATGAACAGCTTAGTAAAAAATAAAATAAGATAAAATTTTTAATTTTATAGTTACTAGTTTTCTTTTTCAATTTTCAAGAAATTATAATTATATTTTATGTATTATATCTTTTATTTTCAATCTGAGTCGAATCATCTGGGGAAGAATTATCCGGTGACGAATTGTCAGACGATGATTTGTCCCAGCACTTATTTCATAATATGCTATTATTATCATTACTTAGTTCGGTTATTACTTCCTTAAATTTAGTTATTATGATTTCAAACTAGACATTACTTGTTTGTTTGAAAATTTATAATAATCTCTATTTGCAAACAACATAAAAATTATATCCTGGAATTTTTCAACAATCGTGTAAAATCAAATAATTATGATTCTTTATGTATAGGCACTTCTATTTTTTCTTTTCTACCTGAATAATATCCATATATTCAATTTTGAGGTTCAATCGCCATTTTTGCTTTTCTTTTACACAAAACCCTTATAAAATGACTTTAAACTTCTAGAATATTCACATGTAAATACGCGGAGTTATTAGCTTCTCGATCACAAACAAGAAAACTGTTGTTTTGGTACTTATGCGTCGTCTACTAGTTACCATACCCTTTATGTTCCTGTACACTGGTTTTAACACGCAGTATTTCTATACTATAATATACAGTATAATATCAGCAAAAATAATTCTATATTGGAAATACATAAATAATACTCAATGAAACAATTTATTCGTGAAAGTTACTAATACATGTGTAGCTAAAATATATGAATACATATATCACGGCCCTTTAATTTAGCTCATTGGCTTATAAGGCAACCTATATAATATACAAAAAATTAATATTATTAGGCAAACTTTTGAAAACAAGAATAAAATTAAAATTAAAATCGATCGTTTACAAGAGACTCTATAACTGGAAGCAGCTCAAACAGTCGCCAGCCAGAACATGTCACCTATTTGCTACAAACATGTGCACGTATGAAAAAAACATGCAAGTTAACATGAACAAGTCAAGAATATATATATATAAAAAAAAATACAATTGCAAATATACAACCTAAACAAAACAGTCATGACCTACAAGTAGCAACAATCCTCATAACCTATATAATTACTTCTACTAAACAGACTACATTTCAATTAGCTTCTTCTTAAAGGTATACATAGATTTTATCATTTTCATTTGTGCTGGTAAATCATTCCATTGTTTTACTCCTCTGAATAGAATTGAGTTCTGGGATGTTACACACCTTTATCTGGGTAATAAAAAATTAACTGCATTACGAGTAGCGAATGAATGAATGTCACCATTTCGCACAATCCTACTCAGTGAATTACTGTCGTAATCCTCAAAAAGTGTTTTGAAAATATACTTCAAAACATATGAAGCTCTTATACATGGGATAAATAAATAATATTTGACATTTGAAAATATCTCTCAGTATGGGCATTATATTCCAAGTCATATACACTACGAAGACATTTCCTCTGCAATACACAAACTTTATTTATTAGATAGAAACATGCACAGAACCAAGACTCAATTGCATAAATAAAATATGGATGAATAAGGGAAAAATATAAATTAATCATTGCACCTGTGAGTAGAAACTTTTTAACTTTGTTAAGGATACCAAGAGATTTACAGACTTTACCTACAGTGTGGTTTAACATGTACATTAAACTTTAGTTTATCATCCAGGTAAACTCCTAGAAACTTTATGTTTTTTTTTTCAGTTTGCATCACAGGGCTAGGACCAATTTTAATTTGTGGTATGACAATTTTATTTTTATGTGAAAATCATAAATTTAGTTTTATCAGCATTGACTTTTATTTTATTTGAGCAGAGCCATCTCTATACATGATCAAGTTCATCATTTACAACTGTACTAACAATATCAGTATCTCGAGGACTAAAAGTGTAACTAATGGTACTATCATCAGCAAAAAGATTGAATTTGAATAAATTGGAAGAATTTGGGAGGTCATTTATCATTACTATGAATAATAAGGGTCCTAAGATTGAGCCCTCGTACACCATAATGATATATAACTTATACAGCAAAATTTCGTGCTTCACTGAGTCGAAGGCTTTCTGAAAGTCTAGAAATACTGACAGCACATTTGAACCTCTATCTAAATTATCGTATAAATACTGAAGCAGCCCGGCACATGACTGGGAAATAGATTTATTTACTCGAAATCAAAACTGATCCGGAAAAAGTATGCTATTCCTTTCAAAATATCCATACAATTTACCATGCATTGCCTTCTCGAATATTTTACTCATCGTTGAAAGAATTGATATAGGTCTATAATTGCCATTATTTGTACAATCCCCACTCTTATAAATCGGTACAATTCTGGCTACCTTCATCGACTCAGGAAACACACCACTATAGATAGACCGATTTATAAGAACGCACAAAATAGGAGAAATCATCACCGATAAGAATTTATAAACCTTCACCGGTACTGTATCGATAGAACATGTCCTGTTTCTCAGTGAATTTATTATCTTATGAACCTCAACTGTGGTCAGAGGTGTAAAAAAGAAATATTACTGAAAATTCTCTCTCAACCAGCTTGTGAAATTGCTGTTCACTAAAGGACATGAATCTTCCACATTCATTCCGACATTTGAAAAATTGGTATTTAATATTTCTGCTACATCCAAAGGTTCAATATACTCATTATTACCGTCAACAATTTTAGTTATAGTTTTCTTCTTAAGAGAATGGCCAGATCACACTACATCATTTATCAACCTCAAAGTCTTCTTTAAATCATTCTGGCACTCAGCGAATTTATTTTCATAAATTCTTTTTAGCATTTCGTATTCTAAGAGTAACATAATTTCTAAATCTATTATATACTACTTTGTGCATTTGACCTCTCCTATGTAGTAAATGAAAACTATGTACTCATATAACTTCTTTCAAATATCTCATTGGGATACGTATTGAAGGTAAATGGATACTACGACTTACTATGCTTTAAATTACTAATTATTATTATTTCTTCAAAAGTTACAAGCTTATCAATTCACACGGTAGTTATGGGAATCTAAAATGGAGTTATGATTAAATAGACAGATTTGAGCTGTATGGCGTCCTTATCTTAAAAGCTGTATTGTTATAATGTTTTATTTACATAGGTTTCCAGTTACGCTATTGGTTTAGATTTTTAGATTTTAGTAAGTCTGTAATACCGTTACAACCATAAACAAACTTAATGCAAGCAAAATAAATCACAAATTTCAGGTGAATGTAACTCAACTCTGTTGTCTCTCACTGTAAGATAGTGAGAATTCATTCATCTTCCAACTTTCTGATCGTTTGGAATTGACAATCGAATATTTGCTTCCAATTCGGTATTGTGAATTCCCAGCGTCACTGAAATTCGACGGAAACGAAACAGAGACAGACGCGGTAAATAGTTCAGTACGTATCTGTATTTTATCGTCTTGACTCACTACAAAATATTTTTCATACTTCAATATTTATGAAATTAAAAAAATAAATAATGAGTTTAGAACTGCAGACTCTTATTATATATTTATCATTTTGAAGATATCTTTTAATAATTTCATAAATATTTTCATAGCAAATTTTAATTGCATGTATAAAATCTTATTATACAAAATTTATTAAAATGTATTAAGGATTTCTGCTTATTTTAATTTCAAAACAAAGAAAGTATTCGTGATTAGTGGAATATTAATGTACAAAAAAAACTATTACTGAAGTTGTTCCTCTTCGTCGCGTATAGCTATTCTCCTGAAACCAATGTTTTCTATTTTGTACGTTCAACCGTTGTATTTCTTTTGAACTTCAGGCATGTTGTATTTTCATAAATTTTACAGTAGTATCAGCTGCTTCTTGAAATAGTTGTATGAAAACATCTTCAGATTTTTATGCTGAACAGTAAACTCAGCCCTACAAGAATCATTGGTTTATTTGGCTATTATTTGGATGTTCCCCTTCTATTACTTAAACTGATTTCCATTAGCTTTGTTTGAAATTCATACAAGAGAAAAATGAAGACTTTTCAGAATGATTAATTTTTCAAATATAAACTTTTAAATTTAATATAATATTCCATTAAGAACCATTTTGCAAAGAATATATTTTCCATTTTCTGGGGGAATTATATATTGATTCTGGATTATTTAGTGATTTAGAAAAAAAACCCTCTCATTGTCCCGAGACTTCATCTAGGTAGAACTTCTTGCAGTTATATTGTAGGTTTTGTTTAGTTTTGCGTCCTTTTCCTTCAGCTTTCCTTTATATCTATACTCAATTTCTTCCTCTTATTTCTTCTTCCTCCTGTTTTGCAATATCCATGGGTAAACAGACCGACTGCGTAGGTATCTTTTCAATATATGCGTATTCTTGCCACTCATGTGCCAGTTCGACACGGTTGCCTGTGGTAGGTGAGCAGACCTAGTGAATGGAGTGTACTTTCAATGTCCCCACTTCTACGAGGCCTTCTTCTTTTCATGTCTCTTTGGATCACCTCGTAGTGGATAGGGACAACTTTTAAACTCCGTAAATAAAAACAATATTCAAAAGTTAAAATTAACAAACCCAAGCAAAACATTTTACATAATTACTCATGAATATAATATATTCATGAGTATATATTACACATATTATGTGAGTTTTCTTATTATTTCGAAAAGAGAGAGAAATTAAATCTTTTGTTATTTAAAAATAATTTCGTCAACTGATATCTTTCATTAATCAGGAACATCATACATGTAAGTTGTTTCGTACCTCGGTAGCTCAAAAAAGCTCTTCCATCTTCTTAAATCTCTTGAGCGCTTGTGATCAATCTTCGCTTTTCCAATCATCATCTAATTTGAATATTGGAAGTAAGCTTTTAATATGGTAATCTGGAACGTCGTAGGTAATCTTCTCGGATTAAAAACATCAAATTGATCGTTAATTATTCCAAAAATATTCCTCGCCAATTTCTATGTTAGTTTTTCATTATAACTTATTATATATCTAATGAAACAATTTGAAATATGTAGTTCAAATTGCTTATTTGATTCAATTTTAAAAATATTAAAAATAGTGAATATACCATAGTGATAATTGCAATATATCATTTGATTGTAAAGGATATTAGATATTGAATTGTATAAAATCTTCATTCAGTTGGTATTGTATAACAGTAATTTCCATTGTAATCATTATTATTGTGATTCAATCCATTAATATTTCATGATCAAATTAGAATAATTTTATTGATGTTATCACTTTCTGTCTGCAGTCTCAACACTTTTCAGAAAATGTTAGTATGTCAACTAAGTATCAAAAATAGAATATGAAGTAGGTATTCCTAATTGTATATTATGGTATAATAAAATCAATATCATTGAGGACAAACATTTATTGTCTACTTAAGTCATACAAATTATTCTTAGTGGTCGACTTTATATACAGAGTGACCAATAAAAAACTGGTCTAAAGTAAATGCTTACAACTCAGAAAGTAAATGGTGTAGAAAGATGAAACAAAAATCATATAAAAGAGTATATTTTTAAGTTTTATTTGATATCACAGATATTGCAAATTATCGAAAGAAGGATACAGATATCCAAATTAAACATAATAGATATTTTGTCAATACATTGCCTTCAACCCTTATTAAGAATCATTATGCAACTAACTATTGAATAATGTGTTTTCATTTCTAAACATTATCTTTTAAGCAGTTCTGCAACTAAAGTTAGGAGAAAAAATGTCTTTCAATACAACAAGGATATTAACATTAAATTGGTTAAGAATTTGATAGATGGACAAGAAATGAAGTGTTTGAGAAACCATTGCACTCGCAGAAAGTGACAGTTCGATGCGGTTTGAGTTCGCATAGGCCATGGTCCATATTTTTTCAAAGAAGTATAGAAACTGAAAATATTTGTTCTGTAAACACCGACAAATACATTGAAGTATTAAATACTGTAATGACTGACGTCAATCATCTTGATGTTTGGTTCCAATAGGACACTGCAACTGCATACACATTCTTGTCTGTTCTAGATTGACTGAAAAATCACTTCTAGGAGAAGATTATTTCACACCGAACCGTTTTCTCTGGCAAACTATAGTCTCTTTACCTTTCACCTTTGGATTTTATCTTTTATATATGTTAAAGAGAAGGTATTTAAATTGCGACCAAACACGATTGATCACTTGAAGCAAAAGATATTAGTTGCATTAATCGCTAATTTTGAAAAATAAGATTAATATCTATATTTAGCACAGCGGTGGTGATTTCAAGCATTATATACAGAATAAAACTTGAGAATAAAATCTTTCATGTGATTCTTGTTTTACCTTTCTACACCAATTAATTACTTTTTAAGTTATAAGTATTTACTTTCGACCAGTTTTTTATTGATCACCCTGTATATAGTAAACTGATCGTGATAATGTGATGGATATTCGTCAAATTTAAACGAAAATAATATAATTTAAAAAAAGCATTACGAATTATTGTGATATAGATAAATGAGGATGTAGTTATAATTGAAGTATATTTATATAATCATGATGAATTAAGTCACTATCAATTTAGTTTTAGTTATGATTGAGTTATGATGTCGATCATTCCTACTAATTTCTCTTATACTGATGACAATAATTGTTTTGTTTTGATTACATTGATTGTTTTTGTACTGATGACAATAATTGTGTTTGCATTCTCGATTTTAAATGTTTTTTGGAAGACCCTTCAGTCTCCATTATCTACATCTAGGCATATACTTCATTTCTTCGTAAAAGATATTACTGACAAATGTTAGATAGAATGTCAATCTTGTCGGTTTTCTTTATTCTGAGGTAAAAAATGAATAGATTCTGAGATGATTTATTATGTATGAAATGGTTCTAGGACAACTCGCCGCCGGATAATTCGCCGTGGTGACAATAAATAAATAAATGCTGTATACGGCGGTAAAACATAAATCACACGCCTAGTTGTTTTGGCGGCGAATTGTCCTAGCGGCGAGTTGTCCTCTCGGCGAATTGTCCTCTCGGCGAATTGTCCTCTCGGCGAATTGTCCTCTCGGCGAATTGTCCTCTCGGCGAATTGTCCTCTCGGCGAATTGTCCTCTCGGCGAATTGCCCTCTCGGCGAATTGTCCTCTCGGCGAATTGTCCTCTCGGCGAATTGTCCTCTCTGCGAATTGTCCTCTCTGCGAATTGTCCTCTCGGCGAGTTGTCCTCTCGGCGAGTTGTCCTCTCGGCGAATTGTCCTCTCGGCGAATTGTCCTCTCGGCGAATTGTCCTCTCGGCGAATTGTCCTCTCGGCGAGTTGTCCTCTCGGCGAGTTGTCCTCTCGGCGAGTTGTCCTCTCGGCGAGTTGTCCTCTCGGCGAGTTGTCCGGTCACCGTATGAAATTATGTGAAACATTCGACATACTATTAAGATAACTTATTTATTTGTAGCACTTATTTCCAGATCAACAATTTCAACTGGAATGATTGGTGAATAATTTGAATGCAACCTCATTTCAATGACAGAATTGAAATGAGTTCATGGGGATTATGATAATTTGGGATAATGATTGCAGGAATTTGATCTCATTTATAATCGTAGATGTAGGCCTGATGTGACCTCAAATGTGACTCTTGTAAATTTAATTGACGGGAATTTTTGAAATTACTTACGATTAAGTGTTTTAGAAATTGGACCGGAAAGTTATATTGAGGCCATAGAAGGATGAGGAGGAATCTTCTTTCAATTCATTAGTTCAGAAAACCTCAATAGGAATGAATCATTTGAAAAATATATATATATATAATTTTCTTTAAGCAAAATTATTATTCGTATGCAAATAAATTTGATATACATTATTTTATATAATTAATGTTATTATAATTTAAAATATATTTTAGAAAGTTTTAAGTAGTTATATGAATTTTTCGAATATATTTTTCTACAAAACTTATTAAAACTATTTTTGAATTAGGTATAAATCGTTTAAAGGGAGAATGACTAGCGTATTATAATTTTAACATTTTGCAAAAATAACTATATTATTGAAAACTGTATAGGAATAATATGTGATTAAAACATATGTATTATATCTACATATCCATGAATGTTTATACGGTTTCATTAGTATGGTATTTATCAATAATCGCAATGTTTGCTTTGAATGAAGTTATAGAAGCACCTGGTGCAATAAATTCAATTTCTCCAACGCCGTTCCAATTCACAAAAGAAAAATGTCCTAAATTACGATCCCCGTTAATATGAAGTTCAGATTCCTTCGGCAATTTGGAGCTGAAACAAAATTTTTACATGGATGATCAGAGAAAACTGGATTGTTGCATATTGTATCATTATTAGAAAATTGAGAATAAAACTACTGATGGTGACCACATTCAAATTATTGTTAGCCTCAAAAAATGAAGACCACTCGTTTCAACAGTTTTGTGTTTGTTGAATGTAGCATTTTTGTTATAACTACGGATACGCACGATATATTTCAGACTATTACGAATGATATTACCCAGTACATTATTAATAACGTTGATTTGAAACAAGATCAATTTACTGGAAATTAAGATCAATTAACTGGAATTGCCACAACACTTCAGATAAGCAGAAAAGCGATCAGCAAGCAATCTGAGTTTAGCACGAAAGGAAAAAATAGAAAACGATATAACTTACAGTAAGTTTATATCATGGCGTCAGAGCTGGAATGACTATTATAAAGTATAAAAAACTGAGTCAACAACCACTTGATGTACAATTATTCTATTTCAGAAGATGTCTAACAGAAGATATGAAAGTTTATCTTAAATGCAGATTGATTTATTAGTCAGTTGAAAGCTCAGTGAGCAAAATTCTTAACAAAATAAAAAATTTCTTAGGACAAAAACGAAATGTTGCACTGGATAAAGTAGCTTTCGAGGGAAGAAAATAACAAGAAGCTGAATGTTTCGGTAATTTCGACTTTCCTGTAAAAATTAAGCCGAAGAAAGTGATGTTTGCGGTAACTGCACCGAACAAAGACTAGTCACACGAATTATTTCCGATGTACATAATACTGAAATGAGACAAAACCCCTTTGCGATCTCACCGTTCCCAAACCTACAGATAGTGGTAAACATATTTTGCAGTCATGAATCTGCATGAAAGATTCAGAGTTACTCAATGGAAAAGTTCCTGTTGAAAGAATCAAGTTTCTGATCAAGATAAACACAGATAAAATCAGATTAGAAAATATGCATAACAGCAAAGAAAATGCCATATATAGATGTGGATACAAAAAGCATTCATATGATAAATGTCCTGCGAGACATTCATCTTGTAATTTCTGGAATACTAAAGGACAATGCTGGTAAATTGAAAACAGAGAACAAGAGTTTGAAAGAAGAGATATTTAACTTTATGAAGCCAGTAAATCAACATACAAGGCTAACGTCAATTCAGCTAGAACCAATAAAACTCTTAGAATTCACTTGAAATGTTCCACACTTGACCACATAAATTAATGTATATTGAATGCTATTCCAGAAACGGGAGGAGAGGATTCAATATGTGGACCAGATATACTAAAGCATCTGAAAATAAAATACAATGAAACACTGATAGCTGCTAATGGTTTATCCAGTAAAACACGTGCAAAAGTAAGACTTAAATTAATCATGGAGGATATCAAGATTGAAGAAAACTTAATTATTTGTGAGAATCAAAAGGAATTACTGCTATCATAGTGTAGTGGCAAAAAATATATAATTCAATTCAATCACCTGGCGAAATAAGCATATTCCTACCACTCGACAGCTAAAATCACCAAAGGGAACAAAAACTAAAGTTTAGCTCTAACTACTTTATTAAGAGGAAACAAGTACACAGCTATATATTTACAATAAACTGAATCAAAAATAAACTGAATCAAAAATAAACTGAATCAAAAATAAACTGAATCAAATAAACGTAATCTGAAAGAAATATTACTAGAAATAAATGGAAAATAAGGAGTAAGTCTAGCTACATTTTACCTAGTTAGGTAATAAGGTAGTGTGGCGTATTTCTAAATATTTATATCAGTCAGGTCAGTCAAATATGGAACACAGAAATAAATAAATTTAAACTCAAATTAATTAATGTGAAATATTAATATGAATTATGAAAAACTCAGAAATAAGGAGTTCAACAAAAGATAAGAAAAATAAATATTAATGAAAAATTAACGGAAACTCTAAGTAGAGAACTGAACAAAAAAGTAAATACTAAGATTTAATAGGTGATGCAAAAAAATAGTAGTGCACGAAACCAGTGCATAAGAATGATGCACAAATAGTATGCACAAAAATAGTATACGGGGTGGCGCTCAAGTCAAGACTGGATTTGAGGGAATCTAGCCACGCTTCAAAATAGCGGAGCTGAAGAAGAAAACGCAAGTTAACATTAATGCAGATTAAATCATTACCTAACCTCGCTCATGATGCAAGGGACTCAGAAAAAGAAGAAATACAAATATTCCCCCACATCTGTTTTGAATTAAATAAACTTAAATTCATTAACTTACATTGTGCTGCAGACATGAAGAAGCGTAGATTTTAACTATGTGACGGGAAATGGTATTATTGGCCCACGACTGGCCTTCCTCACAGCAGCACAATGGCCAACAGAACCAAATAAATACTATTTAGGCCTTTAATAAGAATAATACTTATAGTGACCATTAACTATTTGAACAGCACCTAGGTACGGGAATAACTAAATCCGACCATGCAAATATAATACTGAAATAAACAAACACTTAATTATGAATATAATCACTAGTTCCTGTCACCTGCACTATTATAGCCTATATAACACAATACTTCTAGCACATGTAGCACAACCTAAATACTGTATTTATACTAATTAATAATACCAAAAATATATCTTACCTAAAGCTTCAAAATATTAGCACCATAACTTCCAAGTACGGAGTTTACCTGCTAAGGCACTTCAATATTAGGAAAAAAATTAGTATTAGCAGAAAGTACGATTAGGTCACAATCATAAATAAAAAATACAAAGTTTTTTGATACAGGACAATATCGGCTCACAACAATAGAAAGCATGCAAGATCTTAAATATAATTCACGAAATTTTTCCTCTACCAATAAAATCGGTTCATAAAAAAATGAACACATATGAAACAAGCAAACAAACATAAGGAAATAATGGTAAGTAAATTCTCAGATGTAATTACGTCAACAGAAAACTTGTCAGTCATAAAAGGAAAGGATATGAAAATCCATCTGACAGAAGATGAAGTACCAAACGCAGTTTACACTGCAAGACAAATTCCTTTCAGATTATCAGACGAAGTGAAACGAACACTAAAGAAAATGGTCAGTCAGAAGATCATTCGTCCGGTGACAGAAACTTCAACAGATAACAGTATAGATTAACATTTTATTTTAAAATGTATATCTACGCCTAGGTAATTTATAATTAAAAATAAATCAATCTTACTTTCAAATATAAAACAATTAATTTTTCCATTATTTAGGCATAAACATTTAATTGGTTAATCGTGATTAAATGTGACTCTGGTCTGGCAACTTTGATATATTTAGCTTCTTAAATCTAGCACTGAAAAACTAAGGATCAGATTTTAATATTTGATACAAAAAAAATTTTTGTTAGGTATATTCATTACTGAAAGTGTTAATATTGAGCAGTAATTTGGCAATCATGTTTTTAATGTCTATTTCTATAGAGTCTCTAAATCTTATTGAAACAAATTTATAAAAGATTTTGCATATCAAAAGAAACTCTGCACGTGCTATAATTTATATATCTTATGTGTTTTGTAGTTATGATTATTATTCCTGTGTCTGTTTGAAACGTATTGCACCAAATTTTATTTTTTTCATAATACTTTTTATAGAGATTATTAAACAGTTTCAGTAAGCTTCAAATTTGTATATTTTCTATCTTGTTTTGAAATATATCAATAATAATAATTAACATTTTATTTCAGTACCCGTCAAATTTATTTTTGAATTCCACGTTTTATTGTCGCTGATTTAAATTGAAATATATATTGGTACATTTAAAAACCTAGGCGATAGATAATATAAATGAAAAAATAATATCCTTAATTTCAGTTTCAACATATATATAAATCAAATAAGCTCTAAATTGTTGATCACTGAAACAGCGGAACTTTATAGATGAATTTACACGATTTAAATTTTATTATAAATTAAATTGATTCATATGTAAACTTACTTAAAAGATCGTTTGATCTATCAATTATTTCGTATGTTCGCTTTTGCATATCTCTTAGGCTTTGACTTAACATATTTTATTCATATAATTTCTGAACATTTTAGCTAAATGAAATATTGTCCAATTGCCACTAAAACCATATTTTTCTTTAAAATCATTTTTATTAAATGTTACACCATCTGTAAATGAAATCCAGTACAATGCGGTGGGATTTCCAATGGTGGAATTTTCCGGCTGTCAAATTATTATTCCGTGGTGGAACTTTCCATAGGTGGAGCTTTCATAGTGGAAAATTCCACCACGGGAAGTTCCACGGGGAAATTTACCTAGAACACTCAACACTTAATATGACACAAGGGTCTCGACTGTTAACTACATTCCTAACACCGTTTGGAAGATATTGCATCCTACGCTCAATAATGGGACTATCATCAACCGGAGATGAATTTTGTCGCTGATGTGATGAAGCGATACAAGGAAATCATATTTTGAAAAAAGTGGTTGATGATGTGATTGTGTAAGATTCAGACTATGACGAGCACTATCATCATGTACAAGAGTTACTTTGTAGATGCAAAGATAAAGACATCACATAGAACCCAGAAAATTCAACTTTGCTCAATTAAATGTGAAATTTGTTGGGTATTCAGTAACTTCTGAAGGTATTGAGGCAGACCCTGAGAAATTTTACACAATCGAAGAATTTCACTAAACCATCAAATATATCAGAATTGCGATCATTCTTATGATTGGTAAACTATCTGAGGTAATTTTCACGAGTAATAAGTACAGAAGTGACTTCTCAGAGAGGATTGCTCAGTCAGAAAAAAAAAAATACCAGTGGTTGCCATCTCATATGATGCAGCGTTTAAAGAAATGGCGAACGCACTGAAGTCACCGCCAGTTCTGGAATATTATGACCCGAAAAAAGAGATAACCCTACTGGCAGACGCATCCAAGCTGAACGGACAGGATATGCAATGATTCAGAAAGAAAATGAAAGGCCCAAACTGATTAAATGTGGATTACGATTTCTTCTACTAGTAGAGGCAAGATATTCAAAAACTGATCTAGAGCTTCCAACAACCGTATGGGCTTTATTGTGTTATATATACTTGACGGGCCTATAAAATTTCATAGAAATTACAGATAACAGACCACTCCTATCAATTTTAAACAAACAAACTTCAGAACAAGTAGCAAATCTAAGGATTTAGAGATAAAAAGAAAAAATTGTCAAGTACAATTTTGAAACAATATGGAAACAAGGAAACACTCATCTCATCCCCGATGCGCTTTCAAGAAAGCCAACTGAAAAACCCAGTACCAATGACATGAAATCAGCTGAAATATTATTTAAGAAATGCAATTGTCAAAGATGGTAATGAAACAAGGACAGCTTCGATGTGAAGATATGAAAAAAAACGAGCTTTTTTCAGTTAAACCATTAGCTTAACTGAAAATTAGTGAAAAACAGTCAATAACAGAGTGGACTGTGAAGTAGAGTTAAGAAGGCCGTTAATTTTTGTTATAATTGTTTTTGTTATAAATTAGTGGGAAAGATAGTGTAATATCTAGAGCCCGGATTTCAACTTCTTATGCAATAAAAGCTATTTTGACCATAAAAATAAAGTTTTATGGCGCTCATAACATAAAAGCTATTTTGACTTGAAATTAATTGATAAAACCTGTAATAATTATTATGGTATGAACGACAATAAAAACCATGATAAACCAAAATTTACATGCGAAATATATTTGTAACAGATTATTATATTATTGATAAATTAAACATGCAAGAGTCATTTCATTCACATTTTTTATAATAGCAATAGCCCATAGAAAACGTACGAGCATAATTATTGGTTAATTATACTGAATTGAAAAATGAATAAATCACTACTCAATACAGTATAATATTATGTAGTTTTCTTAAAAATAAATAGAATGATATATGAAGAATGGAGATATGAATAACAATTTAAATATATGGTATTTATTTATTGTGTCAGATTAATTCCGCTCTTTCTGTTAAGAAGTTACTTTTACTAAGATTAAGATTATGTGATCAATACTTTGATCACAAACATTTCTTAACGTCATAGTTAGTTGAGTGATCATGTTGTAATCAGCAAACATACTCATTGCTCAAAGTGAAACAATCCCGAAACTGTTTTGAAGTTGAAAGAAGCTTTTCAAAGTTGGAAACTTTTTTGAGTGACAAGAGAATATAAGCATGAGAAGCCAACTAAGAAAATATAAAAACGAATTTCAAAAAATAGCAGCGCAAACCAAATGCAAAAACAGTTACAATAATTTTTAATTTAATAAATATGCTACTTTTTAATGAAACAATTACACATCATTACAAGAAATTACCAACATTTTATTGACATTTTTGGCTGTGACTCGGTCGTATTTTGCAACTAGGCCCTTTTTTACAAAGGTTTCTATAATGTGGATAAAAGAAAGGAAATGAATCAATTTTAGGACACAATCATCTATTATAACAACTTTTCTACCCACTTTGAAACTCTTTGTTAGAGCTATAAAAACATTTTCTTGTCGCTATTTCGACAACTCTCGTTAGAACTATAATTCCGGGCTCTAGACAAATATCATAACATTTTGTTTCGATTTGATTAAAAGTTCATTAATAGATAAAATAAATTCAAAATTGCATGATATTTTTTTGTAAAAAATCAGCGGCAGTCCCGCTAATATTCAAAGTAGTGCTTCCCATATTTACTCTTTTATAAGTTCTGGAGATGATAAAGAACAGGTCATTATTTTGTCGCTCACTTTCTTCTATATTGACTAAAGCAATTACTTACCTAAAGTAATTAATTACTTTAATTAACACCTCGAACTTTAGATTTACAACTCACATATATGGAGTTAAGATCCTTGGAATTAATTTGAAAGTAACTTTGGGACATATAAACAGGGTCGTGCAGCTAAATTGGGACTAACTTTAACAGCACATATCTTCCGTAATTTCTAACCTATGACTAAATTCTTTTTTACAGTTAATCTTTAAGCCCTTCGCTATAATATTTCAGATTAAGATATAGCATATTTCGCTAAAATATGGCGGCATTACCGCGAAGAACGATCATATGTGAAATGAGACGCGCCGGGAACTCTGTTTCAGACGTTATTAAGAGCACTGGCTATGCAAAATCGACTGTTTATTGAGTTGTTCCTGCTTTTGATGCCGAGAGTAAGGTTCAGAGAAGTCGACACAGTCCCCGCAGTGATCGAAAGAGAACCAAAACATTCCTTGGTGGGCTGAAAAGGACGTTGAAGTCAGACGCAAGCCAGCCGATGTCAAAACTGGCACAAAAGCGCAGCGTGAGTCGTAGCACCATCAGCAGGGCAGTCAAGGAAAACCTTGGTATGAAGTCATACGTAAGGAGAGTCCGTAACCTCCTAACTACCCGCTCCAGAGCCCTCAGAGCTGAAAAATGCCCAAAGCTTCTGAACCATCCGAAACACAAAGGAAGACATGTCCGCGTTTTTGTTAACGAGAAAAAGTTCGTTGTTGATGAGGTTGCAAATCGCCAGAACACTCTGGTAGTTGACTCCGATCGTTCAGAAGTTCCTCCTGTGATGCAGAGCAAAAATCTCGCTTCTGTGATGGTTTTTGAAGCCGTCGCAAGTGATGGTAAGGTGATGCCTCCTCATTTCATCGAAGTGGGCCTTAAAATCAACACAGCGGAGTACTTGAAAATTCTGAAAGATGTTTTGATGCCGTGGATACGTAGAAACTTTGACCCCTTCAAAGTGATGCTTGTTCAAGACTCTGCGCCTGCGCATGGAGCAAAGAAAGTTCAGGATTTCCTGAAGGGGAATCTTCCTTTGATGGTCGCGAAGGATATTTGGCCCAGCAGCTCCCCAGATCTGAATGTTTGTGACTATGGGCTGTTTGGCGTCATTGAAGGAGAGTCTAACGTAACTTCACATCCAAGTGTCAACTTTCTGAAGGCCGCCATTCATCGGGCATTTTGTAATCTTGACCCCGAGGATGTAAAAAGGAGTTGTTCACGGTTTCGCTCAAGAATCTTCCAAATTATTGACGCAAAGGGTAGTCACATAGAATGATTTTGTTCTGTAGACAATAGCGAACAAATAAGTACAAGTAAAAATTACATTTGATCATTATTTGCCTTTCAAAATAACAAAAAAAAGTTATGTTAGTCCCAATTTAGCTGCACGACCCTGTATATTGAGGGAACTATCCTATATTTTAATTTAGTACATTATTGACCTATGTAGGTCTCCAATTTTGACTATTTTGAACACTCAATTGTTCTAATAAATGCAAAATTATAAAACAGATCATGATCAGTATCCTGATAATTGATTTCGGTTAAATTCGCATCAACAAGCTGTACTCCACCATGTTAACTAAATTAGCATTAACTGAACCAGAATATTGTTGAAAGCAATAATCCATTTGATTAGTCCTTTCTCTCCCAATTACTCAAATTAATTTGAACTTGCACTCATTTAGCTTTCAAGTTGATTGAGTCGATAAGCTATCTTTGCTGTATCCCCAGAAACTCTTCTCTTTTGTAAACTAGTCTCCATGGAATGGATGTGAAGTAGTTGTCCAGAGTCTGAGAACAACCAACTGTCCTGCTGCTGCAACAAATTAAAAGATTCGTTTGTATCATTGTAGATCATCGGAAAGGCAAATGTGACAAATCAACCTAAACGAATATACTTTATGTGAAATTAGTAAACTGAGAGCAAATAATTACATACGGCAATACTTTTGTTTCACTGTACGTATATTCATTTGTATGAATATATTACTCTATTGTATTAGAGAACGACTAGCATTCCTTTTACCTACTTTAATTCTGATGTGAAAGAAGGAGTGGACAGATCAAAGGATTCTCATCAGCAATCCAATCTGTTGGAAACATTTGCTGCAATGTCTGGAAGTTCTTCCTCCTCTAATCCGATCGTTGAAAGGGAAACTTTCTTCTGTGAGGTGTCGAGTTCGGAACATGATATGTGTAATGAAAACTGTTCCTGGTTATATCCTTTTAATATTCAGAGACACTTCCGTAACTATGTGTCCAGTTAATGAGTTAGCATCACGAAATACACTTTTCATAGAAGAAAATATATAATAAATAGATATTATTCTCTGGCATACCATTGTTATTTGGGCAAGAATATAGAAAATATCATTACAGTTTTAGTATAAAAATGTAACATGCACGATTATAACTCTATTATAATGTTTTATAATTTCCTGTTTTATAGGTATATGATTTTTATATTAAAATATCGGTTATTGTGAGGATATATGTTTTCTTCAATTTAAACCAAATAAGAGAAAAACATCCTCCCCCGCCCCATTTCTCTCTTCCCAATGTTCTATCATGACACCCTTAATTCAGCATAATCAATAATTTCATAGAAATAGAGTTACTTTCTATTGAAAAAGGTAAATTCAATAATATAATAATCTTAGCGTTTTTAACTTTTTAATGAAGTTTTATATCATATTATAGTTTTAAACAGCCTTCAGTAATATATTTGTTGATCTTAAAAGTCTCTTGTACTTTATATATACCTAACAGCATTTCTTTTAGTCACTATAGAATTACTTAATTTAGTCTATGATTCTCCATCGACCTTGACATTTAAGTATCCACATGAAGGGTATAAAATTAATGAATAAGATTATATATATTCGGATTCCAATAAATTTCTACGATCGTTCATTGGTAGAAACCAAATGTCGTATAAAGTCGGCTCGTCAATCAAAACTTTTGATATTAGAGATCTGTTGCCGAATGTTGGTAGAAACGCTAAGGAGAAAGCTTATTCTTAACTCATTAAATTGGGAATTATAAACCCATAAGTTGATAGGTTGATAGAATAACTCATACTAATATGCCACAGACTGGTCTTATATTGAACTTTATTGGTATCTACAAAGTGATCTATTAAAGTAGACCACTACTGAAATTGCACATAGACCAGTAACTACTTCAATTGTGATGGATAAGCATATTTAACCTAATTGCGATGCAACAAATTTGTAGAACATTAAATTAAAGAATGTATAAAATATTTAGAGATAAAATACGATGTAGTATTAAACTATTTTAATTTCTAATGCAATAGTCTTCAATTTTTTTAAATAGCATTAAATAGTTGGAGACAGTTTGCTGTGAAGCCCTATATATTTCTATTGACATGGATGATTTATATAATATACTAATTCAATTCATAGATAGTATATTAATTATATGAAGCTTGAAAGAACAGTTTGGTAGTAAATAATATATTTTTAAACGTTAGATAAATGAAGTAGTAGATTTAAATAATGCACGTTTGGTATTTTCGATAGAAAAAATAGAATAAATCACCCAAAATTTTGACAATCTTGAGTTAATAATATTTGTGAAACGTTAATAAAATCCAGACATCAACACATGTGCTGTTAATATCCTCTCTTCGTATATTCATTTATAATCATGAAGTTTATGGGAGAAACATTATATAATCCTTTATTTTGTTATAAATTATAACAAAAAGTATCAAAATATTAATCAATGGCATCCGTTAATAATAATCGCTACAACAGAATATACGATAAATACCTTAAACCTAACTAACTAATTATTTAATATTTTCTAGTTCCTTAGATAATTGATAAATTGATTTCAGACTCAGAAGGTTCATTTTCGAACTGGTAGAATAATTATTAAAAAATTCCTTTGCAACTAAAAGTCTCGTAACTAAAAACTCAGAACATTTAAATCGCACCAGAAAACTAATAAGAAACTCCTGATAAAAGTCACAAACTAATTTACAAGTTTTTGGGAAGTTCTGAGTCTCCTTTCAGTCTTGTTTATTTCCTATTCTGTACATCGATAAATAACTCAAATGATATAATTTTACATTTTCAACAAAATACATTAAGAGATAATTGCTTTTAATATTTTCAATAAGTATACATATTTAAATATCCACATAAATAATGTTTGCTATCTTCATTGGCGTGCATATAGGATTCAAGCACCTACATAATGATTTACTCATCTAGGATTGTAATTTTATTTATATATCATATTGTGGAGCCAAATAACTATAATTAGCAATTTATGACGAATTTTCTGATGAATTTTGGAAGATTATCGGGAGAGTGTTATAAGAATTTAAATATGTAAATCATGCATTTGACATCATTAATGTTTAATGGTTATAATTCGGCAACAATGTTGTGGGGTACATACACATCAAACATACACACTTACTTTAACGAGTAAGTTTTACGTAAGTACAATACTGAATTCTTTAATTGGTTCTGGCCATTTTTATCGAAAAATTGTACAGTTTTTGAGAGGTGAAGGAGATTAATTAACTTTGTGTGGGTGTTTTAGGGTGAAGTTTTAATGGTTATGATTTATTGTTAATATTGAAACTGAGAAGAGGGATTCTAAATAAAACTTTTCCTAAAAAAAAAATATTGTGAGTGTTGTAGAGATAGGTACCAAAACTAATTGGCTTTATAAATTACTTTTTTGGAATTTCGTTAGCAATATATATAGTTAATCGAAAAATTTAGGACTGTCAATGTTTTTCAAATGTTCATTGTTAATATTCTTCATACAAATTTAATTATTAAAATAACAATTGGAAGAATGGTGCATGTATATAATTTCGGTTAATGGGACACTGTTTTCATCATAAAGATATTTTTCTTTTAAAAAAACTCATTTCTAATTATGAAATATTTTGAACGGTGAACAGTTAGTAATAATACAAATTACAATTAATATTTGATTGAAATAAATGAACAAATTTACAAATAAATATAGAAAAAAATGTATCATAAAATATATATTAATGTCAAATAATTTTTGTATTGTAAAACTGAGCATAAACTGTCATTTTCATTTTCACTTCATTCTTCATACAATTATAGATAGAAACTCTTCAATACAGGTTCCCTCCACTCAATTTTCTTATCAATCTGTTCACTAGAACTAAGGATATACTGCTCATAAAACTACAAAACATTCCAAATTTGTTTCTGTATTTCTATTATAATATGAAAATTAAATTATTCTTGAAACAAAATTTCTATCCTCTGAAATCCAAGCAAATAAAAAGTATGATCAATTGCCGACAAATACAAAATAATAACAAAATCTTGCAAAGCTTTCAGACTGCTATAAGTGGCTACCTATACCGTTACCTAAATATCACTACCATAGAAAAACATTTTGATACCCATTCAATTTACGATAATCTTATGTATTCAAGGATTACCTGACAAAAGCCCCTGGAGCAAAAAAAAAATGCGGTCAAAAAACCACGATGAAAAACCTCTTGGTCAAATGCCCACCGGACAAAAAAATCTCGGTGCAAAATACCCCCGACCGATATAAATAGCTTTATTCATTTTTATTAATATACTGTATGAGCCACAAAAATGTTTCCGCTTTTTAACAGGTAAGAACAATTTTGAACTGATGAACATAGTTTAAGAACAGGAAAGCAAATGGTGAAGGTGATTATTTTTTGTCATTGCTCGAAGGTTATTCTTAGAGCTAACTCTGTGATTTTACTTACTAAAAGGAAACAAATAAAAGGAAAAATAATTAATGGTAGAAATTTTAATACAAGGTTTTTACAATTCTTCCTTAGAATTTATTCGAAAATATAACAACTTCAGTTACATTTTGATCTCATCGAAGTTTTCACTATGAATATTTGTTCTTCACTTGTTCAAAACATGGTTAAGGCCCGCTTCACATTTAAATTTTTAACAGCGCGGAAAAATGCTCTTCTTAAAATGTGTTCACACATGCGTTTTTCTATCGCTGAAGTAAAAATTTAATGTGATTTTTCCATCAGCGATAAAATAAAACGCAAGTGTAAACTCATTTTAATAAGAGCTTCTTTCCAAGGTATTAAAAATACAAGTTTGAAACAGGGCCTTAACCATGCATTGAACAAGGGAAGACCGAATATTCAGAGTGAAAAACTTAAATGAGATCAAAATGTCAATGTAGTTGTACAATTTCCAAAAAATTTTCAAAGAAGAAGTATTAATTAACAAAAGTTGAATTGAAATTAATGTATTAAAAAACCATCATATTTCTCTTTATTCACTTCCTTTTAGTAAATAAAATCACAGAGTTAGCTTTAAAAATAACTTTTACGGAATGACAAAAATAGTCACCCTCACTTTTGTCACCCTCACAATGTACAAGTATTTAGCATTATTCAATGCGAACCAGTAATTAGTACACCTTCGTCGAAAATATGACATTTTTAATCAAAAAAAAGTGAAAGAAAGTAAAGTATACATTTGGTCACTCTCAAACAGTATGGGGTGGGGGGGGGGGGCAGGTTTCTACGGACTCTAGGACAACTCAACGCAAACAATTCGCCGTGTGCACAACTCGCCACTAGGACAATTCGCCGCCAGGACATCTCACCGCGTGATTTATGTTTTGCCGGTGTATACGTAATTTTCATATATTTAAAATATTATAAAATTGAACAATGATTATTTTCTATACGCTAAAGACTGACGTAGAACAGTAGTTGACAAATTTCATTATTTCAATTCATTTGTTTCGTTTGTTATATCTGTGAGAATATTTCAGGCCTCAAAAAATATAAGATGCTATTAATATAAATTTAGAAACATTTAACGTCTGCTTCGAAACAGAGGGTTTTCTAGTTGACGTCGAAAGGGAAGTAAATAAAAGGGATAGGAAGAAGAAGTCAGAAAACAAAGTGACTCCTTGAACAAAGGCATTAACCACCAGTCCGTGACAAGCTCACGGATACAGAAAAGCTATTTCGTGGATCAATCACTTACCAAGGAATAACATGGAAAATAACACAAGCACCGTTGACTGCACTCACGAATAGAAGAGGAGAATGAAGAGGTGATAGTAGATGTATCTTATTAGCCAACTTAAGACAAAAATCTATGACTTCGTAGTTAAATAAGAATTATTTGCACTAACGTATTTGTTTTAAAATAAAGTCATTAAACGTATATTAAGAAGACTTTCAAACTTGATTTCCTTCCATTAGCAAATCATTTTTAGCAAAATACTTTCAAACAGAATGACGAAAATTTACAACACATGCTATGACCAATTTATAAAAAATGATGACAAAGAATCTAATAATAATTATCGTCCAATATCCATCCTATCTGGCTATTCTAAGTTATTTGAGAAGCTGGTACATGATCAATTGATGTCATACTTCGACGCCAAAAATATACTGTCTACTAATCAATTTGGATTTCGTGTTAATAGTGGCACTATTAAATTAATTAAAAGAGGCACCCATACCCTTGGTTCCGTTCTTTGTTAAAGGCGAGGACCCAGTATGTGGTGGTAAATAATAGTTATTTTGAAAAAACGAGAAGTGACTTGTGGGGTGCCTCAGGGAAGCATATTAGGCCCTCCTATTTCTTATTTTTATTAACGATTATCCTACTTGCTCTGATTACTTCGATTTCATTCTTTTTACCGATGATTCAACCATCTCGTGCATTATTCCTAGGACATATTTGACGGAAATCCATAATAGCATCATCTCTGAACTTAAAGCAATATGTGAGTGGCTTGTTAAAAATAAAATGATGATAAATTTTGGCAAGACCAAATACATGATTTTTCTTATAAAGGTTCTGTTTCGTTAGTTTCTGTTAGGGTAATAGATCGTATCAAGTTTCTAAGGCTGACACTGGATAATAATCTCAGGTTTGACCCGATACATACAATTGTTATGATTTACTATGATAATAGTCCATCCTCATTTTATATATGCTATTGTAGCTTGGTATAACTCTCCTGATTATGAAAAAAATAAATTGTTTATCTTGCTTAAAAGTGCCGAGAGAGTTATTACGTGTAGCCATTACCTCGAACATACTGACTTATTATATAGAGAACTGGGATTTTTGAATATCAATGGCTGTTTAAACTTAGCATTGAAATCTACATGCACAAAACAATATATCATAGTTTCAATCAAGAGTTGTTAAAATATGTCAATTCTCACACTGATCAACATGTATACAATACTCGTAATGTTTCTCTTATTACTTTACCTAGGTACAATAGATCTAAGTCCTATTCTTGTATAGTTTACGTAGCTTCAAAGCAGTGGAATGATATGGATAGTGATGTTCAGTTGATAAATTCTCTGAGTAGATTTAAGCAGACATATAAAAAAGTCTTATTTTGTGCACCGTAATTCACTCCTATATCTGTCCGTACTCAAGTATAATCAGAAATTATATTTTTCAAATTTAGGTTGCATTGGAAGCCTCGTGATTATGTGGCCATATGGACTTTCATTATTTAATTCATCTTGTCATGTAAATACCAAGGAGGCCCCGATCTTGGTTTGTTTGTAAAGGGTGCCATATATGTTGAATGAATAAATAAATAAATAAATAAATAATATTTAAAAATACATTATATTTAACTTTTAAAATGGAAAAGTAAACATTTTCAAATACTGCTAAAAAAATTGATAATTAATATTTTTTATGAATAAATGGTGTATACGTCGGGAAATCATAAATCACACGGCGAGTTGTTTTGACGGCGAATTGTCCTAGCGGCGAGTTGTCCTCACGACGAACTGTCCACGGCGAATTGTCCAGCGGCGAGTTGTCCGATCACCGTTTCTACGTAATACATAATGCGTCTAACTCTATTAACCCCCCCCCCCCAAATGGACCTCTAACTTGACCTCAGGTGCGCTATATCTCTTTATATTTATAATATTGTTAGATACATTAAAAAAGTGAATAATGCCCTTAATATCGACTGGGCGTTTCTTGAACCCGGGTTTTCAAGTTGAGGGTTTTTGTCCGGAGGTTATTTAACCGGGGGTATATTGTACGGGTTTGTCCGGCGGGCCTTTTGAACAGGGAGTTTTTGACCTCGGTTTTTTTTTGCACGAAGTATTTCATCCTTCAACCATATTTAAGTATTGAAGAATATTGGTTTATTGGCAGGGTTGTAATAAGACTAAATATTGCAATGTTTCAGACATTCTGTAGAATTCTAAATTAATTTATCATTGCAGCATGAAGACAGGGAAATCTGAATTCAGTTCTGGCTGATTTAGTTTTAAGTTTAATCAAGTTGTTTGTCTCTCTTTTACTGGCTGAGTGCCAGGCTATCGTCTCATGAAGAGTTAATTGAACCATTAGGCATTCTTTGAAGGAAGAACTTTTTAATATGCCTCTTGAAACTTTAAAGACGGTGAAGATTCTATTGCACTTTTTCAAAGTAAAAGAAGAAACTTAATTCGGTTATATAAAATATACCTTATTTTGTTTTGTAATAGATGGTATTCTGTTATAAACCCACTATTGATGTAAGAGAAACGTGCTTTTGATATTGCTGAAACATTATTTTGTTATGTAATAAACGTTCTTCGATGTTTAAGATGAATGTTTCTGATAATTATGAAACGTTACATTTTATGTATATTAAACGTTCCGTTGATGTAGCAGAAAAATCATTTTGATTTATAGGAAACGTATTTTCTTGTAGAAGAAACCGACTTTCTTGCAGAAGAATAGTTCGTCTGATTTTTGATGTTTTAGTGGAAGAGGTGTTAAAAAATCTAATCTCATATTTTAATTTTTTCAATCTAAATGTGAAATTACATAGAAAAGAAGGATACAGAGATAATGCATATACTTATTAACAACATTTACAATGTCATGATATATATGACATAGTAATGTCATTTAAAATCGTATATTTACGATTTCACATGTTTACGTGTTTTTTAAATATTTTGAAATTATTCCTGCTACTTTACCTTGAATGACGTAATTAATATACCAACTCAATAAAATCGCAATTCTAACTCTGATTCAATTGAAGTAATATTGTACACATTTTATTAATTTACAAAGTGATTTGGATATGAATTTCATTTCTAATATATTATCATCTATTATATTGTGAGTATGAAAAACATTTCATAAACCAATATTTGGTGGTATATGATGTTTACAATACAATAAAAACTAGTTTCGAAATTCAGATACTCTCCGCTAAATTGAAAAAAATCTTACCGTCGAAAAAAAAAATCAAATTTTATAATATTTTCTTGAAGTTAATCGATTCATAAATCAATAATTTTTCATTATGATTTTCTAGTGTAAAGTTACTGTATGCTAAATTACTCTTTTAAAACTTGTCTCAAAGCTGCTCAAGTCTTCATATCATATCTTAAGAGTTCCCTATTAAGTCTGACGACGTTAATTGTTATACAAGTCATCAAATCAATTATTAGCAACTACAAGTCTGGGCATCTCTTTTGCAGACTGAAGTGTGGTTTCAGTCTTCCTTTTTAGGAACAGTTACGAGAAGCTGTAAAAAGTTTGTCATAAAAAGGTCGCTGTTAGGCATCCCAAACCGCATAAATGTTACAAGTTCTGATGGCATCCATAAAGAGACCTATTATAGCTCCAGTGTTAAGAAATTTTCGACAGTCTTTTCCTACATGGCACTATTTTTCTAACAATGAAGATTTTTCGTAGTTACTGTAGCTAGGTGAAATGAGTTTTTTGTAAAATATAGCCTTTTATTTAATTAAGAACATTCATTACTGACTGCATAATCCGTATTTAAATGTTGGCACACTGTTCTGGTATCGTTTCATTTTCTTCTTTAAATTAGACAGAATATTTTCTATTTCACCTCATCCAATCTTTTTATTTGGTATAAAATTATGATTAATAGCATACTTATTGCTTTTTCTGTAAACTGATTACTGGAGCGTTATACACATACTTAGCCTGCCAAAGATGGTGATCAATCATATTACCGTTGTCATTAACACGATAGATGGGATATAGCAAAGAATGATAGATGGGCATAAATCTTGAGAATTTCCCTTTCCCTAATCAGGTAAAGGATCTATTTACCACCTAGTGACCTAGACCTTCACTCACGTTTAACTACATTACATTCGAACTCCAATTCTTGGAAGTGAAGATTCTATTGGACAGTATCTTGATTAAATATATTTTGATTCTATTTTGTACTTTAAACAAAATGATCGCTAGAAATAAACTTACAGAAATTTCATTTGATGGAATATAGATTATAGAGGTTTGGTTTGAAACGGGAAAATTATTATTTTCCTCTAGAAGAAATCGATAAAAAAATGTCTCGCCTTAGTAAAAACCCTATAGATCTCAGAAAGAGTGAGGATCTCACAAGTAAGATTTGGAAGACTTAATTTTAAGAATTGGATATATATCGACACTGTTTAGCATGAAATTATTGATAATATAACTTTAATGCGTATATATTGATTGCATAGAATATGTCAGTTGAGTTGGTGCTTTGTTATAAATGAAAATGTTCTGTTAAAATATCAATATCTGAAGAAAACTATCATATTTTATACATGAAACACTTATCAATCAATTAATACAATACTGTGGAATTTAATTCTTTAATTTCATTATCCAGCACTGAATATTGTATATTTTATTGACATCATTTTGAGTTTTTGTAAGGTGTATTCACCTAAAATCTTTCCAAAAGCAATCTATTCCACCTTTTGAAGTTGGCTCGCTGGACGAAAGAGCTGTCTGTACAATTTACTCTACATATATACTGCAACAGATGATGTTTTTTAACTCTCTCCATAGTACAATTCAAAAGTTCAACAAATTCATATCTGCATTATTCTGTTGATTATTATACCTAACAAGAAAAGAAATTCGACATATGAGGAGGCATTGTCGTCATGTTTGAAACCGGAAAAATTTAATGTATCATTTTCGGAGTGCTATTTTAATATTATTTAATTGAAAAATATGGACTATACAGGAATAGGTCGAATAAATCCTACTGTTTTGAATTTTGACTTGGAGTTATAATTATTTTCTTGAAAAATTCAAGTTTTTCCTTTCTTCTATATACTCTCTTCCTTAGCTCCTCTTGAATACAGTAAGAGAGAAAATTCCTCCAGGTGATTAGAGTCTTTGGAAATGTTATTGAAAATCAATATTGGAACAAAAGATTCTTTTTCAGAAGTATTACCGAGACAATGGTGGATTGTTTGTTCTTTTACGGAAAGTTAAATAGCTTGGAAGATCTGAATCGCATATTGTCGCTCAATATCTATTCAAAGAATTGGATATTTGGTTTCCGAATAAAACTTATTGGGACATATAAATAAGTTTGCATTCAATCTTTATTCAAAGGGAATTTGATTTCTGTTTGCAAATTCTTTTGTTTATAATTGTAAACTTGATTTTAGTGTGCAAGTCTGAAGGGTAGTGTTTCTAAATTTTCTTATAAATTGAACTATCAAAAAGGATATTCATTAAACTGTGCCACTTTTTTTGTTCTTTATGAATATTTTGAATGAAATATTGTTATTTAACGCTGCACATATTTATTCTTCTATCTGTTATTTTTTCAAACATAATATTTCTATTGTGAGTTGCAGTCTAATACGACATTCTCTTATCGTGAGCTTAAATACTACAGGTTGATTATAATTCCTATTGATTGATTAACTCTCTAATAAAATGCTAATCTCGGGTAACATTATCTTTGTGCGTATTTAGTACAGATCTTTACTTTCCTTGATAGGTCTTGTAACTAGATATCAGTAAGGAAGGTTAATAGTAAACAATCGATATATCATTCAACACTGATATATTTCTAACAAATTTTATAGCACAATCCTACTGTGAACATTTGAATCACTATTATAACACGATATCACTAGTCATATTGAGATAAGACGTCATTCATTCTTCAGAATATGTCTCCATTTTTTCTATGCAAGTGGACTATGTAGATGATGAAACTATGCGCCTTCTTCAAACAAATCACTTTCGATTAATTCATAATGACTGATCTTCATGTGAATAATCAAAGATTATGCAGTGGATTTGAGCTATCGAATATCATTTAATCATGCAAAGCAAAAATATTTGAAGAATCTCTCGATTGTTCATTGTTTGTATTAATATAAGGCACTTTAGAGAAATTAGCAAAAATATAATAAAAGCTCACAAGGGAAATCACCAACCGAGTACATATTTCGACTGTGAGGGCAAATATAATAGAGACATTTTATCTCTTAACCGGAAGATAGAGAAGTATAATCAACTATTTGCCTGATTAAATGATACACAATTCTTCGAAAGAATCTTCATTTTGTAACATTTCCTAGTAATACAATATTTGACTTATCATATTGTACATCAAATTCATTCGTTCATTGATTAATGGAAGGAAGATAGGAAAAGAATTCGTTCAATAGTTTTAAAATTTTGCTAGCCATAAATCTTTACTCTTTACTCGCGCGAAACCACGCTCACTGAAATTCCAACTGTCAGCAAGTAAAGGATCTATTGGATGATATACCCTATATACTCGAAAATCTTTGATACATGCTTCACTTATTCACATCTTCACACTTTGATATTCATTACCCATTGTGATGATGAACTTATCATACGTATAGATTTAATTCATATAGATATTTTTGTCGTAAACAAAATAAGCGCGAATAGCTGACAAACGATATCATAATTGGTATTTTTATGTTGATGAATTTATAGGTACACAATACTAAACAGTTCAAATGCAAGAATGATATATGAAACAGGTAATCAGATCTATTTTTTCTTTCCACTTTTAGTACATGATCACAGCGACTCTTTTCTCTGGGAATACATCATCACAGTGAAAGTTTTCTCTGATAGTACATCATCACAGTGACTCTTTTCTCTGATAGTACATCATCACAGTGACTCTTTTCTGATAGTACATCATCACAGTGACTCTTTTCTCTGATAGTACAAAATCACAGTGACTCTTTTCTCAAATAGTACATCATCACAGTGACTTTTTTCTGATAGTACATCATCACAGTGACTCTTTTCTCGGATTGTACATCATCACAGTGATTCTTTTCTCTGATAGTACATCATCACAGTGACTCTTTTCTCTGATAGTACATCATCACTGTGACTCTTTTATCTGATAGTACATCATCACTGTGACTCTTTTCTCAAATAGTACATCATCACAGTGACTTTTTTCTGATAGTACATCATCACAGTGACTTATTTCTGTTATAGTACATTATCACAGTGACTCTTTTCTGTTATAGTGCATCATCACAGTGACTTTTTTCTCTTAAATGAATCATTTCAACCCTACTTCATATCTATGGTATTAGTTACAGGAGTACCAACCATATCTTGCATTTATGGTATAGTAGAAGTACCAACTCTATCTCTTATTTACGGTGATTGTTACATGATTGATTACCAACAATATCTCGTACCTATATAATGATAGTTTAATGACAAAAAATTCTACCTCTTGTTTACGGTGATAGTTACAGGAGTAACAACCATAGCTCTTATATATGATGAAAGTTACAAGCATACCAACTTAACTCTTCTTAACAGTTGAAGTTACAGTATTTACAACCCTTACTCTCATTTACGGTGATAGCTAAAGGGTTACCAACCAGATACCTATTTTTTAGTCAATAATACCGGAGATACTATCACTATCACTCATCATCATTTTAACTGTCGACCAGTTATTCATTATATTCAATCTATGTTGGATTTGAATTTTAATACAGATCTTGTTATTCCAATCCTCAATTATTTAATCGTGAATTGGTAATTTATTGTTTAAGCCATTCAGTCTTAGAAATCATCGCTCTGTGAAGCATTAATATGTGTGTGCACTACTGATTAGGCCACTCTGCCTCGGAGATATCTGTGCCGCTATGAGGTGAAATAGTCAGTTAAGCCACTCTACCAGCTTTGGGTCCTTATTTTATGTGTTAGGACACTTTGTATAATTGCTCTCCAATTTTACTGTTTGTATATTGTTTCAAATTAATTAATTTAATCCATTAATCAAAATAATTACTAATGGCCTTGGCTATCCTTCAAGCAAGATATTCTAAGTTCTTAACTTTGTTCTAAACAGAGGAAGTTTGTAGGTACATCCTAGTCTCATGGGGTCATTTATTCTAATGATGAGGAATGACTTCTGGAATGATAATGAGTTAGGAATGTAAATCAGCGTCATAGTATGAAAGTCATTAGTTTCACTAGGGAAATGTAATCAGTCTACCATTATGTAAGAGTAGGAATTTACGTTAGCATGCTTATTAGTTTCAAGCTTTGGGTGAATTTGTATTTTAACATTCCATGTACTGATGTGTGGGGCAAAATTCCCCTAATTATTTTACAACAGTCTTCACACATTGGAACTATGTTTGAGCAATGTTGGTAATTTTCGAATTCTTACATGTGACGTGCCACCTAATGTGACTGTCGGTTTATTTGGGTTTAATACTACTGGTTGAAATTATTACCGTTACTTGATTATCGCTCTGATATAACGCAAATCTCATTTAACGTTACTTAACTGTATATCTTACTTGATCTTTGCTTTCCTCGATAGATCATTCGTAAATTGGATATCAGTGTTAAGTTTTCATAATAAACACAAGATATATCATTAATACTAATATATTTCTAGCACATCTTACAGCACAATACTACTCAAAACAATCGAGTTTCTCTACTAGTCTAATGCTACAGAATGTTACCATAACAGGTGTATACCGTTGACTAACTACTCTCGCTACACTGCCATAGTTATAGTGAAATATGACGTCATTCATTCGTCACATTGTTCCCCTGTTACAAAACCTTTTATTATCCTAATATAAGTTTCCTAAGTAAGTGATCCCAAAGTCTAAATTTTATTATAACATCTCTATTTTGAATATTGTTAACCTATCGTATAGGTAAACTTCAAACATTTATAAATTTATAATTATAATAATTTGTAGTTCAATTTTAAATTATTTTCATTCTCATAGAATATCATATTCCAAATATCCTTCATCCTTACCCACAATTTTCTGAATTTTCATTCTGGTCGCAGGTCTTTGTTTGTGACACCTTCACGTTCCTTTCTCGTGACGTTATCACGTGATCCAAATTTTTTTACTACTGAATTCTTAGTCGCAATAAATCCTAAAGTTATTCTCAATACATCTCCAGACACAGCATCTAATAACTCAGTAATAGTTTTTTCTACTTCATTTGGTTGTTTCTCGATTAAACATTCTGAAAATGTCGTTATATTAGCCTCATACTACTTTTTTCCCTCAACATAACATTTTGTTGCAAGACAATATCCATATCAGTAGGATTTATTACTAAAATTGAGCATTTGTTCATCCTTTCCAGAATTATTGAGATAAATGCCTTGCCCTAATGTTGACTATAGAATCAGAAGTGTCTGAGTTATTTAATTAGTCCAAATTTTTAGTTTAAATGTTCGGATTTGCATCCCTACCGAATAGTTCATAGCTGGGTGTGTCTCTTAAGGAAACATTTACTACATTTTTTAGTGTATTTGTTACAGTGTCCAAAATTATATCCCAATTAATGTGATCTACTGTTGGATATAAAGTCTGAATAACTTGTGCACGCGTATATTGTTTCGCTCACATATACCATTCGAATATGCCGAATATGGTAAAATTTCATACTTATATAGCTTGTGTATTTCAATCTACATGCTGTGTATTGCTTTGGAAACTCATTCTATTGCGTTATCATATATGAGTGTTTTTTGGAAATCTGTAACGATTGAACTTTTAATCCAAACATTGGAAAACTGTGTCTTTTGATTTGGCAGAAATTGCACTTAAATCACAAAATCTTGTTACCATATCGGTCACCGACAGAATGTATACATTATTAGTATCTGTGTGTATAAATGGTCCTATAATGTCGAAAGATACGGTCTTGAACGATGTATTAGCCACTGGTGCTACCATAACACATAACACATTCAACAGTTAATTAGTTTCCTTCTACTGTGTGTATATAATAAATATTATGTTACATATATGTATGGTTAATTAAATGTCACAATCACCAAATGTATAGTTGAATTTAATTTAATTTTAAATGGGTAAATCTTCTACGTCATATTTTGTAATAAAACAATTATTTCAAGAATTTTGCTTAGAGCAACTTAGTGCTGGTAACACTCCTCTGAAGAATCGCAAATGTCAATATTTTTTATTAGACTGTGCAATGTTGTAAGAAAATATGACAAATATAGTTCATTAATAAAGCTATATTAAAAGGCCATAACATACACTTTTAACTTTAGGTACTTCTGACATTATGCAGTTGGTAGTTATGGTATTGTTTAATATCTTCTGTTCAATTTATCTTTGTAATTATATCTCGTTTGTTACTTGCGAAGAAATTTTGATAACCAAAGCAATAAAGGAAGGCAATATTGAAGGTGTGAATGAAGAGGTTTGGCCCTATATACACTGACGTAATTTAATGCATGTTCATTACTTAAAAGAGACTGCATAGCTCTGCATTATTACACTGACTCTATGGTAATGCGTACACTATCTCTGTGCTTTTTCGCTGAATTTTCTCTTGCTTTACAAATCATTTTCCTTTGATCGACATCCCGTCAGTACATGTTAAGATGAACTCAATACCTGCCTATCAGAAAGGAGTATAATGTAGAGAAATATATCTTCCGATTATCTATTTTAAATAACCTTCACTTTCTTCTCAGTAGCTAATAATAACTTAAATATATAAAACATAAACGTACCTAAAGAGAACTCGATTTTGTATTTATATATTTATCCGGCATTTTATTATATTCAAAAATGATCTTATAATTTATAATTACTTTTATGCAACCACATAGTATATAATGCTGACGAAATATGTATTTCAATCTATAATAAGATACACCTTCAAAGTATATGCAAAAACTATATATTATTTGTAGATAAATAATTATAAATGTAATAATTTATACTGCACAATAATTTTTATATATAGAAGTCCTGTATACTGTGTATAGTGAGTGAACTATATTAAAACGAATAAAAGATAGTTGCTTTAACCCAACTTGCCTTCTATCAACTAAATGAATTTCAGCTGTTACTATAATTATCTGATATTTTATCATTAACTCATTTCATCCTCCCACTTGTGTTTCATTTTGGTGATTGCAGAAGCTACATCGGGAGATGTGTCCACTGCAACAAATTAAGTGAGTTGCCGAGGCTTCGAATTCTGATATTTTATGCGCAGCTGATGCCTGGATTCAATTAACTAGTCTTTGGTATTCAAGAAAATGCATCGGAAGTTTTGATAGGGAAATTGGAGATGATCAGACGACCGGTTCAATTATTGCTCGAATTTTTATTGAATAAATTAAATTGAATTATTGGACACATTAAACTACACAATTCTATTTGAAAGTATTTTTGATATAACAAATTGGTTCAATGGACGGTAATTGATTGCATTGATTCTAATAAATAATTTGTAGACTAGAATTGCGACAAAAAATTAAAAGAGGGGGGGGGGGATTAGGAGTCGTAGTGATCAGACACTTGTTTAGGATCAAAGGGATCGGAAAGTGGGTGTTGGTATATATACATTTTCAATTTTCTATTCTATTTAGTTTAAGTAATTCAATTCATAAGACAGATTATGAGAGAGTTCAATATCCCAAACTTTTGCTTCATTATAATCACCTTTTTACATTTCAATTAGTTAATATCCTGTTAGTTTAACTATGTAGGACACAATATGATTTAAATAGGTTGTAAATTTCTAAATTCCCGAAACTCCCGGTAGAGGACTCCCGTCTTATCTTACGGAGTGTTTTGTGGTGATGTTAAAAAACGTAAAATGTTTGTTTCTTTCGGTTCATCAGAGCATTAACATTCATGAGGAGGAACGTCTGCAACTGAAAAAGATTAGGAAATGGTAGAGAAATGTTGAGAAACAAAGTGAATATTGAAATCATATATTAATTGAAAGTTTTGAGTCGAAGCTAGAAGACTCGAAACTAAATCAAGAGTTTTTTTTTTAAATTTATTGATAGTCTAGTCGGGAATTCACTCATATGATCTTTCTGAAAAAATCCTTTTTAATTATAAATAGTAACATCATATATTTTCCCATGCAAGACATTGATATAAGAAATGCTAAATTATTCCTTGTCATAACTCTCTGATATGTAAATAGAGAAGTGAAATATAGCTCTGCTTCGTGAAATAATTTGTCACAACATTTTGGTGACCTCTTGAACCTACGTGACTGGAATGATAAAGAACCAGGAATGTGAACCGACTCCTAATGAAAATTTCACTGATATCACTTCAACGATTATACTTTCATTCTTATTGAAAACGTATTGTATTCGCATAAAATAATTGCGAAGTATCATATTTCATTCAACCTTTCATACCTGTCTACTGCTTCATTTTATACTTTAGTAAAGTATAAAGTATAATTTTTAATTACTTTCGGTTGGAGAGATTCGTATGTTTTTTTTTATCATATTTCCATTTAATATAAACTTTGGTTGTGCATCTAAAGATTTCTATTTATTTTTATTTGTAAACAAATGCATCAAAGTGTATTGGATGAAAATGAATTAGTTCTTATGAAATTAATCATAAATTATTAATTTATGTATTTGTTTATTAACCCTAGTAACCAAGCCCTTAAAAGTTTGTTCTGTAATTTAGCGACTGGCGTGCACGCGCCAGTCCTCACTAAAACTATAATAAAATTATAACAAATTGACCTTCCGATATTTGGTCTTTATAAAAACCTTCATGAGACCTTTACACATCTGAGATACTATCCATTGGTAAAAACAAAAGAAAATGATCTACTTAAAATAAAATTAACAAACAAAGGTAAGAAACAAATATTTCTTAGGTTTTCTAACTATTTGTGAAAAAAAAAACATTTTTTTCCACCCATTAATAAAATCCTCATAACGTTCACACAAATAAATAAAACTTAATGAAATTGATCTATGGATGGGGAAGAATATCAGAAAGAAATATGTACCTTTTGAAAATACTAGCTTAAAGTAGTGTTCCGTTTTTTTGGACACCCTGTGTATATGAATGAAGGCTCATAATATGAGTATCTTGCCATTCATCACCATCTTTTTTGTCTAATCGTTTGTAATTTTGTTGATAAGTAAAAGACACGAAAAGACAGCTTCCAAATCGGTTTAAAAATAAAATTATTAGTGTTCTTTCATGAGGACTGGTCCGCCTGGACCAGTCTCTATGTTATTTGGGTTAAGTATCAAATCATATGAAGATTGTATGTTAATATTGGTGTATCTAATAATGGTACAACTATTTGGTAAAAATATTGCATTATATCATTTAATATTTTGTTGCTGTTTTACTTTAAAAAACAAGCTTATAAGAAGCATGTAGCGAAATTTGGTTCTTATTTTGCATTTCGCGGCCATTAATTCAGATCAAATTAATGACGCTCTATCCTGTTCAGTCCTCAGTCTGGGACTATTATGAAATAATTAATTTTCCCTAAAACTTCTCCTAATTGAGAACATAATGCTTGCAAACACATATAAAGATATTTAAACGACTTCTCCGAAATGTTTTAGGATGCCCTTTAATTTCTTATGGCCGTACTGTACTTTTCACATTACTGGGAAAGACATCATTGTATTTTTGATTGGTGTTTTCGTCACAAAACAATGCAATAAGCTCACTGATTATATATTTTATTGTATCACACATATACTTCTCCTCAGCTGGAAAATTTATTATCGGCAAATCATCTGTTATTATCCATTACGGTAATTATTGATCATGTTTTAACGTATTATATCATAATTTCTGTAATTATCTTAGCTTGAGCTTTTGTGCAGATTTTCCAACGGAGGATGATAAACTATTTAATTTAAAATTTATTATGAATTAAGGTTGAATTGTTTTTAATCACTCATCGTAGTACATAGATGGTTTTTTTCATCTTGGAGTATAATTACAAATCGAAGATAGACTGTCGGCAATTATAATTCAAAGAGTTGCTTACCTGGATGTCATATCAAAACTTATTTAGTACATGTAGAAAAATTCTTACTTTTCGATCTTTCTACCATATCACATATGGCATTGACACCCTGATTGAAAACATGATAGGTTCATTTTTTAAAAGTTCTAAAGAGATTTCTTTCATTTATTCAATGATGAACATATATGGATTTTTCCTTCACGATATATGTTTTCTTTTCAACGATGTTAGAGAAAATAGAATAAAATGCCATGTCTCCATCAGCAGCAAATGACTCAAACAGATTGGATTTCTGGTAAAAAATAATACTTTGAACTTGCAAGTCTGTCTCACGTAGAACGGAAAAAAAAAGCTAAACGATGATTGTACAGTGTCTGGTGAATGGATAGTGTCCGGTAACTAGTTAGTGTCTGGTGATTGGGCATATAGTAGTGTCGTAAAATGGATAGTGTCCGGTTATTTAGTTGTGTATTGTGATTGAGTAGTGTCCAGTGATTGGATAGTGTCCGGTGATTGGATAGTGTCCGGTGAATGGGTTGTGTCCGGTGATTAGGCAGTGTCCACTGTCCAAGGATTGATTGTGTAGTATCCTGTGATTTGGTATTATACGGGTATTGGATAGTGTACGTTGATTGAGTAGGGTCCTGTGTTTTGGTATTGTTAATATTAATATCCCACCTGTATTCCAGTAACTTTAAATCAAAAGTCCAGACTTGAAATATTTAATGTGTTTGATACTAATTTTGATCCATAATCTTCAAACTCACAAATAAAATTGAAAAAGTTTGAAAGTTTTCGCCCCTGTGGTCGATAACTCAAAGAGGTCCCTACTCCCTATTTAATAAGTTTGACACAACATAAATGTATATTTCCTCTTTGGCGATTCATTTCCGATTGTCATATATTAACTCCTAAATTTCAAGTACTGTGACATATATTTGTATGATTTTATAATTTAATAGATAGCTATTGATATCTAATAACCATTTTAAACATATTTTAAATTATTTCGTTGTCAATTAATAAATATATTAGAAAATGACCAATGTAAACAATAGGTAATGGAAATAATTGTACAATATTGGTATTCAAATATAGAGATTTAACATCAGACGAATTACTATCTATATATCATACGAAGATGAATAGGATAAAATACTTCGTATCCATGATACATACCTCAATAAACTATAATGCTAATTAGAATGTTGATACTTTTTTTAAACATTTTTCTATATTATCGAAAAAAGTTGAACCGTTGGAAATCACATTACATCATAAATCTGTTTTATAAATGTCGTTGATTCTCAATAAATTGAAATACTTTTTCAATTTTACAATTATTCAAGATAAGGTATATTTTCGTTGCGGATAATCTCAGAGCAACTATCACCTTCCATTTACCATATTCGCAACCAGGACAACAGCTCGAAGAAAGTCAACATAATATTTGAAGAAAGGTTTTCTGAAAATGAAAGTGAGCAAACTTACCGTAAATCTGAGAATATGTTACCGAAAATGTCTAACATTTTGAAAGTAATTTCGACAATATTCAAATAGATATACTCAAGTTTACTTGTAACTTTATATTTAGCATAACTTATAGTTGAATAGTTAAGAAAATATAATATATATACATTTAAAAAAAATTCCACAAATTTATCCTGAAAATGCAATTTAATGTTAATAATATTAAATGTGAAGAAAAGTTTTTATTTTTAAATGAGTTCTGAATAAATCAATAGTAGAAAGTATATAACTTTGAAGAAATGCTGGAAAATATTTTAATAAATTTATCCGAACTGTGTTTCTTTCACCACACTGATTGCATAGAGTCTATGCAATCAGACTCATATAGACTCACACTAAGATTGCTTCCAATGCTCTCCTGCAAGTCGTTTCAGTACATCTTAGATTTCCTGTCTTGCTAATTGGAAGGGCAATAGTAACATCTCCGGCTCTAGTTTGTATACTCTGCAGAATAACACGAACTGGACGAAATAGATCTCAGAATGGTTGAGCTGTCATTTTGCTAGTTTGAAGAACAAATAGAAATAAACATGTAGCATTAATTTTACTGATATTAAAACAATAAATAAATACATCATAGATAATTAAAATCACGGATATCCAAAAACTCAAGCCGAATATTTTGGTAATATATGCAGTTATATTCCATCCAGTCTCTCATGCCCGTTTGTCGTTACTTGGGTAAACATATGAAAATGTTAATTCAAAATCAAAATATTGATTATATTGCGGGAGTAGTTATATTATGGATTTGTATTATTATGTATTTCCCTGAACTTGATTTACTTTTGACGTCAGAGATATGATAAGAAGTGGTTTAAGCAAACGTTAAACCTCTACTAAAATACAATTGATCGTTCAGTGTATTTTCTTAATCTGGTTGATTCATAATGTGAATATGAATTAAAATTGGTAATTACACTCTTCCATTTTCTCTCATTATTAGATTGGATAATGAATAGGGACTGTCTGGTTCCAGGGAACTGTTACATCACATGACATCAGGTGTCGATTTTGGGAAAAATTTCTATTAGTAGAATTGACTTCAATCGAAACTGAACTCCGATATTTATTAGGAAACTATGAATTCTTTATCATAAAGTTAACTTTAAAATACATAAAGTACTTTTAAAAATATATAATAATAAGAATACCATTAGAGATTATTCAATAATAAGTACGAACCAACATAAACTATAATAGGCCCAGTTGCGAAATACGACTCCTTCCAATTGATAATAAGGGTTTTTGTGTGTTTTTAATGATGGCTGTCACGAAACATGACTCCTCAGTCCTCATGTTATACGAAACGTAAGACCAACCTAACCTACCTTCAATTGAATAGCAACAAGCCTTTCTATGTTTATACCATTCAATTTAAGTAAAATTCAATAAGTACAATTTATTAAACCCTATAATACAATGAAATATCCTTTCTTAAACTTTATAATACAGTTAGATATCCTTCATCAAATACTTGAAGCAATCACATAAATAAGTTGGCATAGTTTGCCGTAACTATTATACACAAATTTGTTATTATATTTATTATAATTATTATTGAATTCAAATGATTTCATTACTATTACTTGAATGTAAATTAAGAGGAGTCGGGTTGTTTTAAAATCGTCTCTATATAGATCGAGGAGTCGGATCGAATTTTTGTATTTCAAAGAAGTCGTATTTCGCATCTGGGCCCTGTAATAATATTCAGTTCTGTTTTCATTATAACTCATTCTTCCTTACTATTTAGATTTGCAAGTTAAACAGTTCGTACGGAACTGATCTGTTCCAGAGTTGGGATCTTGAGGTGAAATCCTCGTATGGCGAGCAATATAAACTCTTGGTTATTAACTAATGCATATCGGCATTGCAGTAAAGTATACACTGCAGTATAGTGAGGTATGAGCATAGTTTGAAGGAGTAACTTGAAATGTCATTACAAAGACACAAAAACTTTCGTATTCGACATCGTAACAAAAGTAAAACACGTAAGCATTTTAACCTGACGTGGACCGACATTTAGGCTCACCGATAATTGGGCCCAGGACAATTAGGCCCAACGACTATTTGGCCCTGGACAATAGGGCCCCAAGACAATTGGGCCCTCGACAATTGGGCCCCAAGATTATTATATTATTTACCCATTTTTCAGAGTCTACTGTATCAACTTAATTAGAGACCATTGCTACTGTAATAACTAGGGATGTGACAATATGAGTTTTGCATAAAAATATAGTCTTGAGCATATTTAAAATAAAGAAAATTCCTAATATGAAAAAAATATTCTCTTTATGAAAAATATATATTTTTAATAGATGGATAAACACTATTATTCTTTTGAAGTACTCTAATTTTCTTTTCTGAGATAGGTCATATAAGCAACAAATTTCCTAAATGAGTCTATACAGTGAACTCCTGTGAAGTGAATGAGTAAGGATGTAGCCAATAGAAAATAAGAAAGAAACTATTTAGTATTAATAGACAATTAGAAAATTAGAATGTGGGTATTTTAAAGAAGGCCATGGCCCGCCAAGACATGCTAAAATTATTGGAACATATAAGTCGAATTTAAGTTAATGTGAATTTGTTGAAACCTATTCACTGCTAAGTGTTCAATTTAGAAGAGTTCTATAAGAATTTTTGTAGCGATCCGTTCAAAGGTCAAGGTTAATGTCATTTATAACTCAAAAAGCATTCAACAATATTGCATGAAATTTGATAAGACGATTGGTCAAAACCCAGTAACCATTTAGTTAAATTTTGAGAGCGATAAATCAAAGGTCAAAGATCAAGGTCAAGGCCATCTATAATTCAATAACTCAAATATATTCAACAAAATTGCCTGAAATTTGATTGGACGATTGGTCAATGTCCATGAACCATCGGTAGAATTTGGGAGTAATCCGGTCAAAGGTCAAGGTCATTTAAAACTCAAAAAGTATTGAACCATATTGCATGAAACTTGGTGGAACGATTCGTCATTTTCCAGTTAATCAGATTTGGGAGCGAACATGTTTAAGGTCATTTATAACTCATGTATTATTAAATGGTCAAGGTCATTTATAACTGACGTATTATTGGATGGACAAGGTCATTTATAAGCGGCAGGGAAGATATGCGATCCACCGAATTCACGTAATCTAGTTGTATGTATATAATGTGTTATTATCGCTTCCAATGTGCATTGTCCATAATGTGTCACTATCGCTGTCGCTATATGAACCATCAGATCTCTCTTCTTGCTCAGCTTAGTCTTCCTCCTCATTCGTATTATCACATTATAGTTGTAAACCGGCCTTAGTATAGTGCAGTCTTTTCATCATACACTGGCAGGTTGGAAACTTGTATAACTTTTTGAATTTGCAAGACAGGAACTCCAAGACTGTCACTGGTGCTGGTGTTGCTATAACATCCAATTTATATGAAGTTTTCTTTCATCACCCAAGGAATAGCCTTGGTTCTCCAGCGGACTTGATACTTCTGGATCTGCTTGCAATGCTCCGTGCCAGATGGCAGGCTGATAGCTTGCCCTTGTTGCATGCAGAATCGTAGATGAATTCAATTTTGACAGGGAGGGGGGGGGGGAGGGGTGGGGGCAACCGACTAGGCTCTACGTTCCATCTTTCACACAGAGGAGTTCATATCACATCTCATTCACATACTAGATTTCTGACAGGCTTATGTAGAGACGCTATGTGAAATCTTCCAAAACTGAGAATTTCTTCAGTGAGCTGCAATATTTTACCCAGTTCTGTGAATACATCTCTGAAGTGATCATGTGTCATCAAATGTTTAAGTACAGAGTCCTTACCACGACCACTGAAATCACTGACTGTGTCATATCTGTGAATAAATGTAAGCTGCGCAGAGAAACACATACGACCATTGTACATGAACCAAAAGTACAGAACCAAAAACATTGGGACTAACACTCGACCCAAAACTGAGCTTCAGCAAACATTCACAAGACACTAGAGACATGGCAAAAAAGGGCACACACACAAAGAGCACAACTACCCACACACCCACTTCACTCCATCACTCAAAGACATCCTCCTCCCCGACTTATGAATCAACCACATTTAACAATAATAACAACATACACAATAGCTAAACACGACAACCCACATCATTAAAGAAAACATGAAGAAGATACACTCCCACATCGTAATCTCATACATAGTACATGACTCCAACAACAAGAAACTGACCAGCAATCCACCAGAAATTGACACAACCAACCCAATATTCCCACACAGCACCAGACGAAAACAGCTCCCCAAATTGTCCATTATGCTACATCACAAACCACGAAACACGGCAATATTTGAGTGACAAAGAGTGGTGACCAAACTGGCCGGACCCCGTAACGGTGGCGGAGCTGCTAGCTCAGTGGACGCAAGCGTTGGGGGCAGGGAGGGGGGTCAGGCGCCCGTATGAGGGCCTGGCTTCCATTTTTCGGTGACAGGCGAGGTCGGGAAGAAGAAGAAGTGCATGCGTCATTTCCTGAGGCAGCTGACACTTTTGAATGAACCTGGTTTGATTAGCTGTACCACATATCACTTACACCTGTAGGCAATTTGTTTTTTCTCATAAGTTCTCTAATTTTCGGCTTTTTCCACTGACTGGCATTGAAACTATTCAGTTTCGTCTTACTGGCACCACGTTACAAGAGACGTCTCCATTGCTGAATCTTGTGACCAGGAAAAATATTGGTGAAACTTAATCTAGTTATTGCTTGATGTGTATCACCACGTCAATGTGTTCACTCCCATCGCCAATCCTAAGCACAGAGCAGTTATATGATATGCTAGTTCTTCAAATGTGAGCTTGTCACCCTTGAAATTTTGTATATTACTCTAGCCATCAATGAAACAGTTTGATGGCCTCCTTATATTTTAAATTAGATGCGGCCTTAGAAACTATAGTTCGTGCCAGTGCTGTTGTTTTTAGTTTTCTCTGGTGTCCCATCTGTGTTGGCTAAAGACCAGAGGGAGGGACTCAGAAGATGTTTTAGAACCTCCTTCATTCTAAGGTAATTTTCTCGACGATGCAACCAGTATCAAATGACAAAAGAGTTTGTCACTTTTCAGGATGATTTCCTTTTACAACTTTAGGTAGTGTCAAAAGTCTTCAGATTGAGCATAGGAAGTCTCTTATGAAAGTTAAATTTAGTTTCCAAACGACTCTCCTTGAGCTTCAGACGAGCTTCTTTACCATTCTTTTGGCATTTGGCTAGCCAAGTAAGCATTAAAATATTAATGATAAATTTGTAAATTTTGTGTATTTTACGCAAAAACACCAATTATTATGCTATAAAAAACTCAGCTGTGGGTTTGAAATGTCCATCATAAATTTTTGTGAAGTTTTTGGGTACACCATCAGTAAAAAATAAGTTTCGTTTGGTGCCTCAACTGGTACCGATATTCTGCCTGGCTCATGGACTACATATTGTCCATCTGCTTTTGAAGCACTTCTAGATTGCTTTTAAATCTAATAATTGAAAACGTTATCCGAGAGACTATAAGACATCTTTTTATGCGGTAAATAATTCGATTATTTTCAGATTTGTAGGAGACGGACCACGATTTTAGTAAAATAGTCATTTAATATTGAGTGACATAACTTTCAACCTCACTAATGCATTATTACATTCATAAAAGGCGCCTGTTAATTATATCTGTTTGATTTTTCAACAAAAAGTATTCACTTAATATATATATAAATTTAAATACCTCATAGATATAATTATTTTCCCTTTCAATTTCTTGTCTCCAATTTCATTCCCTGTTGTTCTTTTCACGATTTAATGGCGTCAGCTGCCACTGAGAATTTTCTTGATAACATATTCCAAAGATTCAATGAACTGGAATGAGTTTGTTTGAAGTCACTTCTTCAGCTCTACTTTATCTATGCCATCAGGCTTTTATTTCCCTTGAAATTTCAACAGTATTTTACAAACAGCAATGAAGATTGAATAGGTGATAGTGAAGAGCATAAATTGATTTTTTTTTAAGTTTTCTACCAGGTGAGAAGTTCACTGTTATTATTCATTTTAAAGCGTTGTACAACTTTTTTCCTACCTCATTTTTACCTACACAATTTGAACAAATTCTAGAAATTATCTCTTAAATAATAATGGTAACGCTGAGAACTAAGGGTTTTCTTATCAAGATTATTATCTGAACGAACGAATAGAAAATGAATAGAACGAGCGAATAGAAAAATCCAAATTGACTTAAATCTGACATCTTATTATCCTAATCTCAATTTTTATTGTAGGGCGAAGTTAGTGACAGTTTGTGAACTTCATACAAATTTCATCAAAATACAACTTCTCTGGAATTTCTTTGATCTAAAGTTAGTTTGGACATCAAAGAAATATGTTCCATTTGTTTTTTGCTCAGTTCTCTATGACCAAAACTCTACATATTACAATTTTTTTCGAGTTTTAACCACTCAGGTACCTGGAAGTATTCATAGTGTAGGCAATATTAGTAAATGTGATGTACCAAGTTTACCTGTAAAAACCTCCGATTGACCTATAATTATGGCGTATGTTAACACTCACTGCCATATATTAATAATTCTCATATATCTTACTTTACTGCAATAAACTATAGTTTGAATGCAGTAAAGTTATATAATTGTTATGTTAGATGCACTTTAGTGTCTTAGCTATAAGTTTGTTTAAATGATGAGCAAAAATGAAGAAAGAATAATTTCCTCATCATTTTAACAAACTTATATAGCTAAGACACTAAAGTACATCTAACTGATGCACTTTAGTGCATCCAAACTATAGTAAGATGCACTTAAGTGTCTCGCTTTGTTTGGTTGATGTTTGGTTGATGTACCTTTTCTTATGTGTTGTAAACATCTGAAAACCTTTCCATCTTCTTATAGAGAAATTTTGAAAACTACATTCTGCTACTTTTGTCCTAGAGTTCAAGTCAATTTGAATTTTCAATATATATAGTCAAAATATCATTTATTTTTCGGTTCCTAAATAAATGAAGAGCTGGATTCGTTGATTTAAATTTTAAATATTTTATTGCAATATTTATTTATAGATTTTTTTGTAATGTTTTTAAGATATCAAATTATTGACCAAAATACTGATAAATTTTCTTGCGACTTCAATTATTATATTTCCTCATTATATTTACTTTTTTTTTACAATCATTCAGATTCATATGAAAATTACTCTGATTGTAGAATTAGCTTCAAAGGTCACATCACCGTAGTTTACAATTATTCAGAGTCTCTTTTATTAAACTTAATTCTAAATATCACATTAGGTTTATCCCTTAATGTCACCATCCTCTTAATTGGCCTGGGGAATGCCTTCCAATTGTTCGTAATTGCTTCAAATGATAAAAGGAAGATGGAAATTAAGATCCTGCCAGACTCACACTCTCGGTTGACAAATTAGAAAGCTGAAGTATGTTTTCGCATTAAAACCTGATTTTGTATAATATCTCGTTTTTCTAAATGATTGCTAGTTTCAAACACATTTTCTAAATACGATATTGTTGCAAAATACTCCGCTGCTAATGCTATTGCATCTAAAAAAATATAAAACTCCATTGCTGTCATGTAATATGAGATGTAAATTAATTATTTGAACTTTTCTTATTAACCTTTCAATTTTGAATATAAGAGCTATATCTGTTTAGAATTGTTCACGGGCCCTCGTCAGAGGCTCTATCCTGAATTTATCTTAGGTGGATGAAAGAGAATGGGATTAGCGTCCCTTGGGCCTGAGCTGGGACTCTTGTTATTTCGATTATGTTTATTTTTTTTATTTTTACAAAGTTTATCTTTTGTATATCCCTACCTGCAGTTTATAAAGTACCACAATTAAGGGTTAAGCTACAAGGTGACTGATTTTTGTGTTATGTAGGCTCGTAGGCCTCAATTACTATCACATCTGCATTTTCTTTTTCTATTTCTTCGTGAGTGCAGCCACCAGTGCTTTTATTGTCACAGGAGGTGGAGCTTATACCGGGTGGAGCTTACCGTGTTGGAGCTTACCGTGGTGGAGCTTACCGTGATGGAATATACCTAAAACCGTAATTCAGCGTCCACGAACAATTCGTCCACAGACATTTCATTCACGGAATAGAATATACGGATTACTTTATTTTGCATTATACTTAAAATGTGAATATATTTTATATTATATATTATCTATGTATGTATATATTCTGCAAAATAAATATAGAAAACTTGTTTTGATGATAATTAAAAATTTATGGTCTTTTACTCATGCTGGTCGACAACAATAAAATAGTAAAACCGAATATACTTTTTATTGATATAATACAGCCAGGCATCGCTTTTTTACACCCACGGTCTAATAACAATCTGTAATAATAGCGAGCCATGTTTTGAAATTATTACAGTACATAAACGTTGAAAAGGGAGATTTTTTGTGTTGTAGGTATATACACAAAAAATACAATTTTTGTGCGGTATATTCACAATAACTATAATAAACATCAATATCATTACTCAAATTAGTGTATTAGAAGCAATTATTGTTCAGAAATTAGTTTCTATAACGGATTTTTTTAACAGTGACTACTAATAATACATTTGTGTATATAATACTACTCAACACTAAACAATAAATTGATAATTAAATATGATATAAAAGAACTATCTAAATATTGGTACTTTTTAGTGTTACGTTCAATTAATTAAACGTAAAACCGTCCTAGTTATCGGACCTTATATAATAGTTAGTATTTACCTCTATTGTAATTATTCTCTTCTCTTTCTTACGTTGCCACACATTTATTCTTGCTAGTACCCAGTTATATCAGTTTCATATTTTAGATAATCATAACTCATTAATCAAATACCAAATATTAAAAGAGGTAAATAACTAAAACAAACAGTCAACTGGTTTAGCTTTTCTTATTTTACAACTATAATCGATAGATAAACATTTTTCATGTCTTTATATAAAATGGTTCGGCTTAAATCACTATAAAAATATTTAACATATAAACCTGCTATTAATGTAATAATATATCCTCTAATACATTAAAATACAAAATAAAGTAATTCGTGGACTAATTGTCTGTGTACGAATCTGTGG
>CANNZV010001343.1:162484-293241 GCA_947561585.1 Caprella mutica
TGTGTACGAATCTGTGGACGAATTGTCCGTGGAAGAAATTTCGTGAGACGAAATGTCCTAGACTCGTAATTCAGGGAGATATTAAACATTTATTTATTAAAACGTCATTCTTACTGAGCTTTTGGTAACCATATTAATTCTAAATACATATGTTATAACTGCCTGCAGCATTTTAAAATTAAAAACAAACCAAAATTCATTGTAGTTTTTAAAACTTTTATTTTTTCATATTTCTAATTGTCTCAGCATAATTAGAATCAAAAAAATATATCCTAAAATGTTTTTTATTTCAGATTTTCAGGTTACACCTGTAAAAAAATGAACACCAATGGAGTACCAAACTGTAAGTAAAATATTCAATTAATTACTGTTACTTACTGAGTCTAAAGCTGCTAATAGCTGAAGCTGCACATATATTCCATATAAATCAAGTAACATTGTGATATAAAAATGAAATTCAATTTATTAGCAATCGAACTTTATGTGACAGTTGAAAAAAAAAGTTTAATATGTTAGAGATGAAAAGAGGAATGTTCCACTTGTATTGTTTACAGATGTATCATAAGTTGTATTGTTCCCGAATGTATTTCCTATACTGTTACCAGTTGTATCCCATATCATTACTAGATGGATATCTTTTGTTGTTCCCATGGAGATGTATCATATATAGATAGATACCAGATATATCCTATACTGTGTGTCCGCAAAAAATGTATCCACTGCCATCGAGTATATTTTCTAAGTACTATTTATGATTCATTAATATCAATCTAGGTATCTATGGTACCAACATATTTTGAATATCATCGTGAAATGATGAATAATATAGATTCAAGACGGTGGATTCATTTTTTTGCTGACATACTATATAGATACCAGATGTATCCTATAAAGTTACCAGAAGTATCCAATATTGTTACCAGAAGTATCATGTATTGCTAGCAGATGTATCTCATTATAAGTATCGAAATAATAAAACTGTAGTTGAAATGAGAGTTCAAAGAATCCGATTTCTGTCAAATTGCAGAAGTTAATTATCTCTGTTTAATTAACTAACGCTATTCGAAACTAATATTACTTCAAACGAAAAGAGATACAGATAATTTGGATGAGTATTACATCAGTTCAAGTTACATTTGCCACGAGTGACATAAATGACAGATTAAATTAAAAAAAAATGATCATAATAAAAGTATCGTATAAGATAATGTGATGTGTATATCGAATGTTAATTCATATTGGATGCATCTTTCCAATAACCACTTCTAAAAAAATTCACCTGGTATTTTATCCGCATCTGGTAATTGTTTTTATAAGACCTACTGATAAACCTTAACAATTTATTCACCATTTACCCATTGACTTCTGCATGATTGAGATTACAAATATCTAAATATAAACCAATTGTAAAGCTTTAAAGTACAAAATCCTCACTAGTATTAAGGGTTTGAACTGACAGTTATCCTCTCAACGTTTTCTCGTTAAAATCCACAATCATTTCCAGGTTTTCGACTCCAAATCTCTTCGTCAATATTCCATCGCTTTTTTTCAGTTATTTAATTTCCTTGGCTCTAATGATTCAGGAAACGGACTGTAAGACTACATTTAGATGCAAAATGCGAAGTTATGGTGGGAAGAAATGGTGGAAAGTAATGGTGGGGAAGATATGGTGGGAAGAAATGGTAAGAGGATATGGTGGGAAGTTATGGTGGGAAGAAATGGTGGGAGGATATGGTAGGAAGTTATGGTGGGAGGAAATGATAAGAAGATATGGTATAAAGTAATGGTGGGTAAGATAAGGTGGGAAATTATGGTGGGAGGAAATTATAAGAAGATATGGTATAAAGTAATGGTGGGTAAGATAAGGTGGGAAATTATGGTGGGGAAGATATGGTGGAAAGTTATGGTGAGAAACTATGTTGGGAAGTTAAGGTGGGGAGTTATCATGGAGATTATCTTTAGTGAAAGTTAAAAGGGGACCACCTTGATGTTTCATGGCCATAGTATAATCATTTTATAATGTAATTCTGCTAATATTCACAACAGAGAAAATGTTTTATCAATATATTTATCTTATATCTATGTAATGTGAATATATTCATCATGAAGAATTTGAATTGAATTTATTCACTTTAAGGTATATGGAAATAATTTGTTGCTGATAATTGTAATGAATTGATTTTATTTTTCTTTATTACACTTCTTGCTTACAAATTATCTACTTATTCAAATTAACCAAAAAAATAATACTAAACCCTAAATTATAATGTACACAGTTACACTTTTCTTTACATGACTAAGCAATTAACTAATATTTATCAGAATTTAATAAATATATATATAATTAAAATATACGATCCAGTTAACGTTAATGCTACATCAAGCATTTTTCAATATTATCCCAACTTTTAGTATATATTACCATGCATTTTTGAAACATTTTACATATATGAAACAGTGTCGTAAATTTCGAAAATTAAACGTCAAAGCATTTAGTTCTTTCGATTATAGTAACTAACAATTATTGTTGAAGAAAAATATTAATGATATCATATATAGAACAAATTACATGATACTTTATTCTAAACAATTTATTGAAGAATAATTCAAATTCCATAACGGATTTAAATTTAAAGTTGATGTTGGAAAGTCATTCAATTCGGCATGAAATTTAAATTTCACAATTCTACTGGAAAAATTAATATGATCGAATAAAAAGGACTTGAACAGAAGTTCGCATAAAATATTTGTGATGACTAAAATAAATTGGAAATTGATATTTAACAGATTAAAACTTAAATTTAAATTCAATTATTTAATATTTTATGGTAACATCATGTATAAAAATCGGCGATATATGCAAAAGAATCATTTCTACTTAATTCAGAAAACGAATATATTATATCCAATATGTTTCAATTCAATCAGTCGTGCAGATATGACATAGAAGGCTAAGCACCTGGAAAATTTTCTAACCATTATTTCCACAGCATAAAATGTCTACCCCTCATAAATTATTATGATTTACCTTGGATGCAAAATATAGAATAAAATTCACAAACTGCAAGTGGTATCCCCGTCTTATCCGAAGGGGAGTTTTGTGGTGGTGTTAAAAAGCGTGAAATGTTGTATTCTTTTGGTGCGTCAGCAATAAATAAGATCCTGAGATGAAATAAGTAAACTTCGTATTTAATTTGACAGAAAAAAACTAGAGTACTTAAAATAAGTACTAGCAATATTAGTATTATATTAACAGTGAAGATTTTTCATTCGCAAATTTTAATTGACGATTGTATTTTTAGTGGACTTAGTTTGTAATTTATATAAATGTTTATCATAATTTAAAGGCTCTTTCCAACATTTGCTTATAAAAGTTTGCATCGCTTAATTGATCTTTAATACATCTATAGATACAGTTTGAGTACACATACAGTTTATTTAAAAAAAGTAAATGGTCTAAGTCTCGATATGGCTAAGTAAAACATTCAAAATATTGATTATATCCTGTTCCCTATTTTTCTCCCATTTGTCATTATAATTGTTTGATTTATATTTATGAAATTATATTGCCTGGATTCTTCTCCCTCCCTCCGAAACAATCGATAGCGTATTGTGTCATTCAAATTATACAGAATTTTAGTATTTGATTTGTTGTGTATAACAGGGAAATAGCTCCTTTAATATATAGAATCTGTTGGAGAAGGTTTCTGAAATTAATACTACAATTAAAGGGATGAAATCTAGTCACATTGATGGGAATATAAAATTAAAATGTATTCTATTTAAAGAGGTGAAAATGAATAACTGAAGTAAATAAAGGTTTGTCTTATAACCTTTCTTCTGATTTCTACAATCCTAATTTACGATATAATTTATTGATTATGAAATTATGAATTGAACCATTCATAATGTATGTTATCATTTTCTTCTTCATTTAAATGACTAGGGACATTAGTCCTATTGATTAAAATAATAGAAAAACAAGCTTCTTTAAAATGTGTAGGTATATATTTTAACAAAGATTCAACTTGTTGAATTAACAGAAAATTCATATTTATTTATTTAATCTCGAGGTAGAAGTATTTGAACGGAGGCACAATAAACATGAAGCTATGGTTTTGCTTTGAATCGGAATACAATTATTGTAATAGATAATTTTTTTTTTCATATATTATCTAATTGGAGATAACTGATATTAAATTGCGCAGAGTCGATTGCTAGGAAATATTCTAATGTACTGTATATATGTTGGCCGGAAACTTCGGTCTCGGAAATTTCGGTCTCAGAATATTAGGTCTTAAAATTTCGGTCTCAGAAATTACGGTCTTAAAATTATTATTCACCTCTCAACATAAATGACCGTTATGTAGATTGCTGTATCCACTAGTTCGTTGTACTGCACACTTCCTGACTGCTTGATGACCTGGCAGGGAGGTTTGGAGGGCGGCCGCCACCCTATACATCTAATTCATAAGTTTCATTTATACCTGAGACCGAATATTCCGAAATCGAAATTTCTGAGACTCAATTTTCCTCTCAAATCTCATCTTAAACGAATGTCAAAACATATCATAAGTACTAATGTTATGTATCATTTTATAACGGTTACTGATGTTTTCCGTTTTTAATAAATAAACTACACATTTTAGTACCCATAATTTCCACTTATTCTATCGTTATTCGTTAATAACACTATTATAAACTAAAACCGAGTTTTCCGATATCCAAAATTTCCGAGACCCAATTCTCCAAGACCGAAATTTCCTAGATCCAATATCTATAGTCAAAAAATTTATATTATAATGAGAGCAAACTTTTATTGTCAAACTTTTATTTAGAAACAAGCATTAGAAGATAATCTAATAGTTTGTGGCAGTGTCATGGCTACAGATCACACTAATATTACAAAATATTATATTTTGGCTTTTGAGAGATAGAAAAATTAGTATATGTATACAAGTATTCATAATAATTACTTGTATTTGTTTCAACAACAAATATTGCATTTGTTTTAATAAAATTGGGAAGTTTTTCCCTGAATGCAGTGAATCTCTAACTATATGCAATAACTATTATTGGTATGGGGACCAATGGCAATATCATTTGAGACCATTATAACTTACACCAATTTCAGCAATTGTACTGTGCGTGCTATTGTCAATCAGTTAGTCACGCTTATCTTCTTTATGGCAAAGTGGTATAACCAACTGAGCGTTCTTTTTTCAGTATAAAGTATGGGTATGGCCGTCTATAGTTTATCAGGCCATCTCATCATGGCGTTTATATATTTCAATCAGCTGTTCAAAGTGGTCCTATGATATCTAATTACTGTCGCTAAAATTAATGGATAAAGATGGCGCGCAACATATTTTCTTCGGTTTTTATGCCATTGCGATCTTCATGATGGTTTTTATCGCCTTGTGGTTTCTATGATATAAATTGAGGAATGTTCCAGATTATTTGCCATCATATTTATGTGAATTTATCAATCTTACTATATATAAACGTGTTTTTTAACTGAACGAGTTGCCAGGCGATGGAGGCAAATTAGAGATTTTAGAGCTAATTATGAACTTATTATCACCTACTTGATAGGATTCAACCTTTCTACTTGTGTTGTTATGTTAACTAAGTTACCTAGTATGTTAATTACGACTGATATACCTAATTAAGTGGTAATTTAGTATTCTTAAGCACTACCTATTCCATGTTTCAGAGGCTGGCAAACTGTATGCCAATTTACAGGTAAATTTTCGCAGTACTTCTGTTCCTATCCAATTTGGCTCATATTTGATGATTTCAAGCTTAAATTTACATAGAATTCGTTCAAATTTTCAAGCCAATTAGATCTATCTAAGTTTTAACATTTGAAATGTAAGCTAATTGATTGGCTTTAACTTCCATACTCTGTAATATGGTCTAGGTTCATCCAGTTCAATTTTATATACATAAATTTTATCAGCTACAGATGAAAATTCGGGAAAAAATCCTCAGTCCTATCAATTATGCCCTTGGCAATATTTTTATTCCCTATTAAACTTTCGTCAGACAACTCTAAATTGGTTTAAGGGGAGCGCTCCCGGGAAAAAATGGCAAAATTAAAGAGAACATTTTTATTGTGTAAATAGTTGCTTTTTAACCTTCTAATAGTGTGTGCAAAATATCAGAGCTCTCATGTTACTCTAACCTCCTGGGGAGAGGGAGAAAGGGAGAAGGGAACCAGGGGGTAGGGAGTCAATATGTACTCTAAAAACCATCTCTCAGCCAATTATAATTCGTAATAATTAATTATCCCGCTATATCTGGTATCTAACGTGCCACTAATCAGATGCACACTAAGGAATGCCCCTCAGTTACCCACAAACCTTCACAGGAGTCGTATGCAGCGTATCAGATTATCAAACTTTGAATGGGATTTTCTATTAGTTCAGAGATCTAAAAATCTTGTAATTCAAAAGCCTAAGGCGGTTACAATTTTGAAGCTAAGGCATTGTGATTTTTTGCATTCGATTCTCCCCGGAATTCTCTACAAACTATGGAAGAGTTTTATTCAATTTTCGAATTTTTTTCAAAATATTGAATTTTGAAATTTATATTTTTTCAATTTTATTTTCCACATAAAAATTTCAATAATTCGAAAACCAATTCGAAAAATCAAAAACACGCTTCCACAGTTTGTAGAGAATCTTGTGGAGAATCGAATGCAAAAACCATAATGTCATAGCTACAAAATTGTAGTATCCATTTATTAATTTACACACTGTTCGAAATTTGTTCGAAATTCGAATAACTCGTTTTCTATGGGTCGAATCGAAAAAATGTCAATACACAAAAACATCTTAGAATTCATTTTATATATGTGTACAAAGTTTCACAACCGTAGCTTCAATAATATAAAACTTTTCAAAATCTGGGAACGGTGCCCTTAAATTGAATTACGATGTGAGGACAACCACCATTTTGATTGAAACGCCATCAAGCTCTTGTGTATATATAGACGAATTGTAAATAGATTAGTTACTATCAGATCAGTTAAATAACGCTATTATAGTAATTGAATAATTGCAAATACATTGGTATAGTTCATTTCATCATTACACAGTTATAAGTGGCATAAAATAGTCCAATTATAAAAACGGATGCAGACAAAGTTCGCCATTTGTTTTGATTTTTATGACCACTTTGAACAGCTGTTATTTTCGGGAATCTGGCCTGATCAACTATAGACGGCCTTGATATAGGCAACAAAATTGTTTCCGCTTTTTCAAATACTTGTAAATCGTTAGCAAATGGACGGAAAAACTGTATCTCAGTCTCTTTTTCACCGCCTCTTATTGTACTATTAACAAGTAAAAATATTTTGAACTGATGGACATAGTTTAAGAAGAGGTAAGCAAAATTGAGGGTGATTATTTTTGTCATTGCGCGAAGGTTATTCTTAGAGCTAACTCTGTGATTTTACTTACTAAAAGACATTGAATGGAAGAAAAAATTATTATTATGGTTGATATTATAGTACAGGGTGCTTAAACTTCTTCCTTAGAAACTATATGGGAATTGAACAACTTCAGTTGCATTTTGATTTCATTGAAATTTTCACTACGAATATTCGTTCCTCGCTTGTTCATTGCATGGTTAAGGCCCGCTTCACACTTGCATTTTTAAAAGCACAGAAAAAAATCTCTTCTTAAAATGTGTTTACACTTGCAGTTTATTATCTCTGAATTATAAATCAAAATTTTGTATCGAAATTACACGTCCAAATTAATAATCAAAATTTTGACAATATTTTTGAACGTGTATTGGTCCTTAAATTATAGATTTTATCTTATCCTATAATTCTCTTCATTTTCAAAAATCAAATGCTCAATTCCGGAAAAAATCTCTTCATTAAAAAAAATCGTTAGCCAGGAATATAAATATTTTCTTATGGCAAGCAACACTAGATTTATTAAAAGTCGCTTCCACTAATATTTGAAAAGTTTAATGGATAAACTTCTTTAATACAAACATATGAAAGAATATATGAATACCAAATCTCTCGCGTCTTTGCTTCTTAAATATTCTTCTTGGATGGAAAGTTTCGAATGAAAATATTAAATTAGTTAATTTCTTCATGAATATTAAAAACTACAAAATAACAAATTTCTTATCTATAAAAGAATTTTGTCGTAAATAAGATAGAAATATGATCTAATATAGAATGCAGGGAAGATTCTACAATACTATTCCGTTCTTGATATCATATTTAGTCACTTGAATTGAGTCTGAAAAGTTGGTTTGCTGACTGATAAAGGGTTAAATTTTTCGTATGAATCAATATTTCGATAAGCATAGGTGGCCTCAATCTATACGTGCGTTACATTAATATTATGATTATAAAATACGCTTGCATGGTAAGCAGCTTATTCTAAATTGTGGCAGATGGTCACCAATTTGACAAAAAACACAACTTAGATATTCCATTTACTTTGTGTACCAACTCTGTGAACAATGTGACATGCCCTGATGAATGATGGAACAGTTCAAATTTCATGTTATAATTATCTCTTTGTGTTATCCCACATTTTGTCGGTATAATAATAATAATAGTAGTTCCTCTAGTTTCACCGATCACATGTCAGGAACAATTGGAAAATGAAACTCATTGCACTTGAATCTTCGCCTTACCTCAATATTTCATATTCATCTTGATCATCCTTTGGCTTAGTAAGTACCTTTTAGAAGTCGCATCAAACTCTACAAGAACATAATTCTTCATTTCAAATGTTTCCCGAAGATATTTAAATTCATCAAGTGAGCACGTATAGGTCCACTTCTTCAGACGAATGGATCACATTGAATGTGTTCTGTATCAGACCAAGAACAATTGAGAGTTTACAGATACTTTAAGATCTTGTTTTTCAAGGCCTTATTTTTTGGTGGCAATGAGAACAAGCTCTTCCTTAGATTGCCACAGCACTTGACAGTGGTCGAAGGTCCCGCTTTAGCTTGAAGCTCCGTTTTTACAAAAAGTCCTGAAGCTACAGTTCACGTTATTGTATCAAAAGAAGAAATTCACTGATTATTAATATCAGCTTCTAGCTCTCGAGCTGTGCAGTTGTGCGTAGCTCTGCAAAGTCTTTGTCACATTGTCTCGCCTACTCTAGGTTGATATTAAGTATTTTTCTTGTATCACATTTTCTCGTCCACTCTAGACTGATCTAAAGTGTGCTTTGTGTGCTAGCAGTATTAGCGCCAAATCTTGGATACTGGAAACTGACAGTTTCATTAACGTTCTGCTGTACCGCTGATAAAGTTGGACTTGAATTATTTTAATCACGCATAATAAAGATGCAGACAAACATTCTTATTCTTTTACTCAAGCGCACTGCATTGTATTTGAAAATTAAATACGGACTTCATCCGAGAGGTCATAGATCCTTATAACATATGATGATTTATTTATCAATGTTAGAATAAGACTCACTTAGAAATATAGTGTAATATATAGGTAACTGAAACTATAACACTCCGATATGTATATTAATTTCTTATTCTGTTGACGACCCTGATATTGCAAGAACAGTTCACTAAATGAGAATTCCTTCATCCAAGTATGCATGTTATCTTCCTCTTTCAATTGATTATTTTGATCAAATCTATGCTTTATGAAATAATATAATATTTTTTTCATTTTAGACTACCTGGTTAGAATGAAAAGATTATTTAACCTTTTAACGCACAAGATACAGAAGAAATTCACAGACAAAAAAAAATTGATAGATCAATGGTACATAAACAATTTAATAAAGAATATGTGGAAAAAAAAACTTTTGATTTGATTTTTTTTAAAAAGTCAAATATTTTTTAGGGAAATCAAGATCTCAAATCACTATGTGGCATAGTCTACATTAAATTTTAGGCTTTTTATTGCTAGAATATGATTATACGGACTAAATTTAGATACTATTAATTTGATGTTTTTTCTAATTTCTTCCCCAAAGGACGGTGGTCGTTAAATAGGGTTAATGTGATTAAACGGTGACCGGTCCATTCGCCGAAAACACATTTGCCGAAAACACTTTCGCCGCGCGACACATTCACCAAACGACACATTCGCCGAAAAATATCATTCATTAAAAAGATAAACAAATTTATTTCATTTGTCCAGATGAAATAACTTATAGATGAACTTAAATATAAGTGTATAAATTACTTTACAATATTCTACAAAAATATTGGTTAAACTTCATGGTATTTTCGTTAATTTAATTAACTCATATAATGTTATTGCTGCATTATTTGTGTCATTTTATTAACTCTATGTTAATCCTATTCTCTGTGTACAATTATCAGTTACGAAAGAAAAAGATTTTTTGTGTTGGTTTCACTATACAGTACTTCAATCCTTCTATATACATTGTAGAATCAGTCTACTACTGTGAGTCGCTCGTGAAGCTTTCATTATACAGGGTGACCCACAAAAAGTCAACCCAACTTTAAATTCGTATATTTCAACAACTATTGAAGGTACAGTTAAATCAGATTTATTTCTAGGTTTATAAGAATATTCATATAACTATTCCTTTTATAAAATATTGACAATATGGAGAAAACAGATGGTAAACCCTTACTAAATTTATTTAGAATCTTTCATAATGGAACTAAGAACAAGCATTTATAAGACATTAAAACCAGACAATTAATTACCGTTTAATTTATAGTTAGTAAAAAAATTGATCAATTGTAAATACTCATTTAACACAGGATGTTCAATAAACTTCAATTTTTGTAGTAAACCTTAGACTGCTAAAAAAGTTGACGTATTTTCGGTGAAAGAGTTTTCGGCGACAATTGTTTCATAGATTGTGACAATTGTTTTCGACAACAATTGTATTTAAAAAAAATCATTAGTGGTTTGTATTCATAGATTAATAGCCTATTTTAAGTTATTTTCATAAGTTTAATATTGGATGTACTTCATATACAGATATTTTTTAAGTATTTCCATAATAAGGCTTTTCAAATGTAAATGATATATAATTATTTAAGGAGATAAAATATTATATTATGTATCCTGTATACTTGTATCCTTTATATTTGCTAATCAATTCTAACCAGGTCGTATTCCAAACCAGTAAATGACGCTCAGATCGCACACCAAACTAGCACTTACTATTTTTTTTTACGTTACTTCTCTAACTATTATATACTTTATTGATAATGATATCATTTTCCATAAATAATAATTAATAAGAACATCGCAATACGAATAATAATTTACTTATCATCAGTGATCTTCAACATAATTAAGTAATAATTAATCGGAAAAAATAATATCCTTACTAAATTATTTAACAAAGTACATTAATTTTTGTGAACGTTTATCAACATTTCCTTAGATATTTTTCTGTGAAATATTTCCTATCAAAAGACTGAATAATAAATGAATTACGTAACTGTTTTCTTTTCTCCTCCATTGTTGAATATTTAGAAGCTGTTGAGTGCTGCTCTATAATTTAAAGGGTATTGTGAATTCTCTTTAAATGCTTTAAGCACTATCAATTCATGAACAGGAATTGCCAAAGTTATGGGGAAATTTAAAGTCTTTCAAATATTGACACGAAACAGATTTAGTTGCATACGAAAAATATACTGTAAACAATTAAACAATGATTACATAATGTGAACTACATATCAAGTTATATTTATCGGGTGACCTAAATCAATAATCATATCACATATGCAAGGTCCACATTTACCTCGTCACTTTCATCGGACCACATCTATCGAGTACAAATATGTCAAGCTATATTTAATGTGCCACATAAAACACATTCATCGGGTTTGCAAAAGCTGAAGTAGTTCCAAACGCAATACAGATATTTTTAAATTTTTCCTAGTATTCTGCTGTTTATAAATTTGAATATAATATAAGGTTAAGATTTTGTTATATGGAATGATTCAGGCTTACGGTAATATTATGGTCCTCATAAGTGTGAACACTATACCTAGCCGCTGGCATGTCAGAACTAGATTTCACTGAAACTCCTATATAATCTTAATGAATTCACTTTTCGATAACTTTCTTCGTATAAACCTTTATTTTATTCTTACACATCCAATGGTAAATGCCAAATAACAATTTTCCATTTAAAAAATAAGTAAGAAAATATATTAAACAAATATTGCATGGAGGTTGGTGATGTGCAAAAATCTTGCATAATACTCACTGAGCCTCTAAGGGGAACAGTTAACTTATTTTTTCGAACTCACTCATGCATCTCATGACTTGAGAGATCTCTGATATACTCCTACATTTTAATTTTTTTTTTTTTTAATATTTTTCCATTAAAAACAAGAAGGATAAAATCTTTACAGAAGAGGAAATTCCTTCAGGAACTACGAGTGAGGGGTTGAGTTCCCTGAAGGGGTGGACACGACCCTCTAAAACCTCTCCTTCGCGGCTGAGAGGATGCTGAAGGCATTCCCTCTCTGGATCGCAAGAGCCTTTCGCTGTTGGAACCAGGCAGACTCCCTTGGATCATTCGTTGTCTCAACAAGGCGTCTACCTATGGACTTCATGATTAAGGAGGTCGTTCTACCGTACGCTCCTGTGGTCTCTATAGCAATTGGCTCAAATATGTATGCATCTCCAAGGGCGGAGTATTTCTGACGTTTACGGTTCTCCGCAGCCCCGGCAGCTGATCCGGCCTCAACTGCGGAATCATTGAGGTGTGTCTCGGCAAATGTGTCGACACACGTGCGATCCCATATCAGACTCTTTCCATTCATGTAAGGAAACACAGTAATACCATCTGGGCGTTTTTAATAAATGTTCATAATAAACAGTTTCTCACTATTTAACACCTTCATTTTTATCTAATCATATGTAATTATGTGAAAAGGTAAAAGTCAAGAAAATGCAGCTTCCAAATCAAAATAAAATTGAATATTTTCCATAATGACTAGTGTGCCCGCGCCAGCGGCTAGGTTACAAGGGTTAAGATACAAATCGGTGTAAGTTGTTAATATACACAGTATGGGCCACAAAAATGTTTCTGCTTTTCTCTAAAGCTAAGAAATAATGACTGACAATTTCTTCATACCAACTGTATAAGTGCATAATTGCTAGCTCATTCCTATTCACATAAGACAACTCTTACTTCATTTTCACTTTACAAATGTAGCTATTGAAATTTTCACCTTTAACCCCTATGACTCAAACTTATGTATTTCAACACCGCGGATAAAAAATCTCTTCTTAAAAAGTGCTAACACTTGCGGTTTTTCATCGCTGTACTAAAAATGTAATGTGATTTTTCCTTCAGCGTTAAGAAGAGGCAAGTGTACGGTAGTGTGAAGCAGGTCTTAACAATGCAATTAACAAGCGAAGAACGAATAACCAGAGTGAAAACTTCAATGAAGAAGTGTAAGCTTCCTGTTGTCCCTGTATTAAAATATTTGCCATAGTTTATTTTTTTTATTCTCCGCCTTTTAGTAAGTAAAATCACAGAGTTAGCTCTGAGAATAACCTTCGCGTAATGACTAAAAAATCACTCACTTTTTTGCTTACCTGTTCTTAATTAAACTATGTTTATCTGTTAAAAATTGTTTCATCGTTTATTAATACAATATAATTGACGAGGAAAAAGAGGTTAAGATACAGTTTTGTCTCCAATTGTCTGAAAATTTTCAATTATTTGAAAAATTGGAAACATATATATGTGGCCTACACTGGAGGTATAACTTTTTTCCCAGGTTGTCCATAATAGCTATACGTTTCTTGATAAAAATAGAACTACATTGAAAATTTACTGTAATGAAATGTAAAATAACATGAATTTTATCACCAACAACTTCAAAAAGATTTATAAAAGATACAGAGGTAACATGTTATTTCATGCTGAAAAAGTTATCGTTCCAATTTCAGTACCACATTGTGGAGGGTAAATAAAAGTCTAACTTGTTGCAATTATTTCAATCTCTTTCGTTCACCTTAAATTATTTTCAAGCTACAGGCAGTAATTAATAGAATATTGAGAAACAAGAACGTACCATCAGAGATTAGAGTCATTGAGATGATGTACTGTCAGAGAAAAGAGTCACTGTGATGATGTACTATCAGAGAAAAGAGTCACTGTGATGATGTACTATGAGAGAAAAGAGTCATTGTGATGATGTACTATGAGAGAAAAGAGTCACTGAGATGATGTGCCATCAGAGAAAAGAGTCACTGTGATGATGTACTATCAGAGAAAAGAGTCACTGTGATGATGTACTAGCAGAGAAAAGAGTCACTGTGATGATGTACTCTCAGAGAAAAGAGTCACTGTTATGATGTACTATCAGAGAAAAGAGTCACTGTGATGATTTACTATCAGAGAAAAGAGTCACTGTGATGATGTACTATCAGAGAAAAGAGTCACTGTTATGATGTACTATCAGAGAAAATAGTCACTGTGATGATGTACTATCAGAGATTAGAGTCACTGTGATGATGTACTGTCAGAGAAAAGAGTCACGGTGATGATGTACCATCAGAGAAAAGAGTCACTGTGATGATGTACTGTCAGAGAAAAGAGTCACGGTGATAATGTACTATCAGAGAAAAGATTCACTGTGATGATGTACTATCAGAGAAAATAATCACTGTGATGATGTACTATCAGAGAAAAGATTCACCGTGATGATGTACTATCAGAGAAAAGAGTCACTGTGATGATGTACTATCAGAGAAAAGAGTCACTGTGATGGTGTACTATCAGAGAAAAGAATCACTGCAAAATACTAATTTCACAAAATACGGTTTCTACTTCCTATTATTTTAAAACTAAAACAAATTTCTCAAATTCTTGTTAGTATTGTAATAAGTAAAGTCTCTTTGTGAAAAGGTGAAATTAGTAATCTGTGAAAAATCATCACACTTCTCACTTACTGACTGCACATTGACTATTCTCGGAATTTCATTTCCGGGTCTTATTTACTGTAAGCAGCTGATGTTGTGTTTGTTCTTAACGCACGAGTTATTTAATGCTCTCAGAAGCCAATAACTTCTCTGAGAAACATGGAATTCCTGGAATGAACCATTAGGACTACAATGGAATAGTGTTTCAGTTGCAGAGTAATGATATAGTTCTCGGACAAATAATTGAAGTTAATCTTCTCGAAAATATCAAAGATGAAGATAGATAAAAACAAGAAGAGTTGATAGGATAAATAAATAAATAAGGAAATGTGCAACATTTGTTAGTAACGTTTCTGTGGTCTAGTAGTGTCTTTTCTCACAGAAAAATTGAGCTTGAATAAGCGTAATTAGGCATTATTAAATGGTTTTAAATTGGTGAACAGATATTTTACTCGATATGACGAAAGAAGATTTCAAAATGCCGTACATAACTTCAGGTTTGATGAGAAGCAGTACGTAATATCGTTAGTTCCGGTGTGATATCCTATACAAAATATGATATAGTTTAATTTCAAAATATATTAAGAACTATTATCAGTCTGGTAATAGTCGAGTAAGAATATGAACCTATTCACTATACTGACACGTAAATTATTGACAATATCTTGCCTACTATCCTATCGAGTTCATATCTTGGTTTCAATTATTCACTAAAAAAATTTGGGGAGAAAGCTCAGATCAAAATTTCTCTCATTCTTGATAATAAAATTCATTCCTAATATAATTTGAAAACAATGTTTTAGATAATCTAAATTTAAACTTTTGACCAGATATGTGTGTAAAGAGGTCACATCACTTATAAATTTAATTACCAAATTGACTCAAATTTGTATATTTTCGTGCTAATTTCATAATATTGTTGTAAAAATTAGGGATATATACCATTATGTTATTGTTTAGTAACTTTTTTTTATAAAAGCTCATTTAAAATCAATGCATGATGAAGTAATTAATTTAAAGTGATACAAAATTTCAAACCACTCTAGTGAATTATGGACATTTTGTGAGAAATGCTGTTACTTTTATTAAGGAGCAAAATGAACATCAATTGTTAGTACAATGTGTATTCTGCTGAATGTGTTTCGGCCTCAAGCAACATGTGCTGACTGCTGAATATTGCAGGATTCAGTCAGTGTTTCCCTGGCAGTTCAACTGTGAGCATCTTACGTGTCGCTCTCCTCTCTCCAACCTTTTGAACAATGTTCACTGAACGTCTCTCTCGATAAACAAGATTTCTCTTATAAAAATGGGGTCACATAAAAGTGTTTGAAATAAATTTATGTGTGATGAATCAAATATATCTCGATAAAAAGATTTTAGAAATAGAAAGTGTTGGAAATTCCTTAAAGTGTATGAATATTTGTGAATTTTATGTGATAAGTCGATGGACGTGTTTTTTAAATGAAATATAAAATTAATGCTCTTTTTATTAGAATATATCTATCATGAAAACATATTGACAATTTGAATTTACAGAGAGGAAATTTGAAACTTTCATACATAACAAATATTAATCGCGCTCCTCATACTGTTATGAATTTCCTCGAATTTTTCAAATTTATAATAATATTTGCTGTTAAAACTTTAATACGACATATCATATATGAGTTATTATGTAATATAATAATTTTTTATTTATATTGTATTAAATAAATAGTTAGATTGTTTAACTTAACAAATTTATAAATATTTGTTATGTTATTTATGTAAAAATATTTCCATGTTTGAAAAAAATAACCTTAGTTAAATAAAGTAATTATAGTAGGATTTATTGAAAAATATTTAAATAGGAAAGTATATTGTTGTTATATTAATTTTCCAAAAGAATAAGCAAATAATTAAAAAAAACTATTTTAATGTAAATAGCAATTGCAAACCGAGTAATATTTTTTTTTCACCATAGTAGCTACGATGCAAAAAATTCGGATGTTTTTATTATTCATTACATGTATCGGCAAAAGAACACTCGAGGCAATAGTTTTGTTCTCCAGTATCCTAAATACGCGAGAATGTCTCCCCAGTCAACCATTAAAAGAAACTCATTGGTAAAACCAGGATACAGTAACATAGGGTATGGTAATCAGCTGATTGAATCTATAGTTTGACGTGACCACCGGGTGACTCAAAATGGCGACTCTGACCACACTTTGAAACATGGAAAAACCTACTTAAACTTAATCACTTTTAACCCTTTCGCGCCTATATTTTTAATTGCTAAATAGGCATATTTATAGCCGATTTTTCAATTTCATATGAAAACATACTTCTTTCTCGACTAATTGGGCCATGTAGTACATTGAAATTCCACTGGGTATATTATGTCCCACCAGTATTTCCCGTGGGAAAATATGTCCCACCAGTGTTTCGCACCGGGAAGATATGTCCCAATTGTGATACGTATGTCACAAATTTGGGACATACCTTCCCACCAGTAATCTATGATTGTTATTTTGTCTATTATAATAATTATGAAAAATATCCTTGGATAAAAAACAATTATAATAGAAGTATTTTTTATTCAAGAACAAAAGCAATAAATTCCTTGTACTTATATTTGTTTCATCCTAAAATCTTAGGGTGAATTAATAATGTAAAAAACTAGACTAGGTACATCACAGACCTCTTTCATTGTAAATATAACATATTCATGAAATTATATAGCTATGAACAAAAACTTATACATGCAAACAAAACGTAGAATTATAATACTGTATATCACACTGTTTTACAGCCTTCCTTTTACCGTAAATATGATAAAATATAAGCAATCTACTTTTTATATGACTTCAAAGAATAAACTACTTTTGGAAAATAACAATGAAATCGAACAAAATAGACCGTATAACGTCAACTGATATTGAAATTATTAACTGAATTCCTTTTCATAGAGTTATCTTGTGACACTTCACCTCTTTTGGTTGTTTCCTACTGATGATAGGGTGCAAAACATGCATCACACAGAGTAACATGGCAGGAACTACAGGAGAGGAATGTTCGCTTCTCTTTACCCTTCAATCTGCAATTGTAGCATCGTCTCCTAGTATTACCTCTGACTGGGAGATGATCTCCAACATTCTCCATTATAATCGATCTGGGCCGTTTTGATGGTCTACCTGCCTTTCTGATTCGCTTGACTGTTGCTGATTTTATACCTTCAGTAATAAGTTCTTCTGCTGTATCAATTACAAATGGTAGCTGTGGAGTATCTTTAGCTTTCAACTGTTGGTAGAGGATCCAAGCATTGACAATTGCGGTTTTTATTAGCTTGAAAAAAACTTTTTTCCACCATTTGGTCGACTTTCTCTCAAAGTTGTAAAGTGAAACAGCTTGGTCGGATCGGTCAACTCCCAACATATACTTGTTGTAGAAAACTATCGCTTCTGGACATGTTATTTCAGTCTTGCCGCCAGCTTTATTTGTGCGAAAGGTTTTACCGACTTCAGGTGTATGACAATTGCTCATCACGTGCACTTCTTTTGTGTCACACCACTTTACAGCCGTAACTCCTTTGTCACTTTGCCTGGATTGCGATTCTCCTCTTTTTTTAAGCTTAGCATCGAATTGTGCAGTGAATCTTCTTGTTGCCATGTATGTTCCAACTGCAGCGAAGTTCAAAGAAGCAAAGAGCTTGGTTGATGAGAAGAACCGGTCAAAAATCACAACCACTTCTTTATTTCTAATAGTTGAACATAATTTTGTCACAACACGCTCCCCGAGGCCTACTAGTTTGTCACCTTGCGGATCTTTGCCTGAATAGATCTGAAAGTCATACGTGTACCCAGTTAGAGCGCAACATCTCTGCCAGATTTTGATCCCTCTCTTGATGGGCTGATATTGTTTGAGAGAAGACCTACCTCTGAATTTAGTCATACTCTAATCAATACTTTGGCAGCTACTTTCTGTATAACAAGTTGCGAAAGTGTGTTTCAGACAATTCACCATATTATCAATATAATATGTTTTGGGTGCATCTGAAGGTTTCTCTTGGTCAGCAAAATGCAGCTTTTATAACAGAAAGCAAAATCTGTCTCTTGATATTGCATTAGCAATGCACTCATTTCGCATAGACTTATTTTCACTCCAATAGCAGTGAAGATTCGGGAGTTTGTTGTAGCCCATAACAATTGTGCAGCCAAGTACTATCATTATTTCCCCAGTATCTGTCAATTTATGCTTGGTATTTTAGCTTTTGTTCGCCATGTCTATTCTTATATTAGTGTTTTGGGCAATCCACATGAACAAACTTTTTGGAAGCATAGACTTCAGACAGTCTAAAGGTGAGGCTGATCTATTCAGGGAACATAAAAGACTACCGTTGTTTTCTTGAGGTACTTGAAATTTTGGTTCAAAGTTTTCCCGTTCTACAGACCAATCAATTTCGGCGACATCCAACCACTGAAATTCAGTAGGTTCCACATTGTCAGGCACACAGTCATCATCAGAACTGTCTTCATATTCTTCAGGTACAACATTTCGCACCTGTTGGCGTGGAACAATGTCAGCGGGTAACTCATGTGGAGGAGTTCCATCAATGATTTCGTCACTTCCACTGTCTATATTGCAGGGAATGAAATTTTCATCACCATCACTATCATCGACCGGGGATTCATCGTCTGAGTACCCAGACAAATCCCCAAGGGCTTCTAAAGTTTGATGAATCTCTCCATCAGAGCGTAGAATCCTCTTTCACATTTCCCTGTAATATAAAACATCATATGATATATTTATGATAAAATCATCATATTCAATATGAAACAATGTAACACTGGTGGGACAAATAGTCCACATTCTGATCAATAAAATACAAGCGGGATAATTGGTCCCAATATCATGAAAACACAAATGGGACAGATGGTTGAGAATATACAAATGGGACACACCATAATAATATGACACTGGTGGGACATATATTCCCGACAAAATTGAATATCTCTAAAATCCACTTAGTTTCTAAAATTGAACTCATACATAAATTCCAGTGACGGAAGTATGTATATGAATGTTAACAATAAATCTTGAGCATGATACTCAATTTCACATAGTCCACAAGTACTATTAAACTTACAAGTTTGCAAGAACGCACATCAACAACCTCCTTCCACGGTGCCAACTGCTACACTGAAGCTGCGCAGAAACCAAAGATTGTTCACCAGTCAACCGACGTACTCTGATGATACCGTTGGACACAGATATGACAGTACAAAAGCGTTTTTCGGGACGTATTTGCCCTTTCAGTAAAAAAAGTTTTCTGGTGGGACATATTATCCCATTCGGTGTGAAAGGGTAATTAAATTGAATTTTTTCTTATCAATTACTAACTAGGCATTGGTTAAATTGTATTTCCATTATTTTTTTCCTTATTTGTTATTCATTGGAACTACAATTTAGCAGTTAACTAGCACTAGTTTAGGCTGCTAGGTAGTATATGTTCAAGACCCTATTTTTTATAGATAAGTAAAAGAAATGAACAATTAAAACACACCTGAATTATATCTATATATTCAACTTTGAGGTTCAATCACCATTCTCGCTTTTCTTTTGTACGAAACCCTTATAAAATGACTTTAAACTTCTCGATATTAACATGCAAATACGAGGAATTATGAGCCGCTCGGTCACAAACAAGGAATGTGTTGTTGTGGTGACGTCATATTTTTGTGTCGTCTGCTAGGTACTATACCTGATTATGTTCTTATACCTTGGGTAAAACATTGTCTTTCTTTGATGTAGAGTTACGTGAACCTTCTATGTGAGGAATAATTGTTTAGCTATTGTAAAATAGAAAAAAAAACCGTTTTTGTTATTTAGTTTTCAAAAAGACTATATATTTCCATAACAGAAGAGATCATTTATTTATGAACTTATTAGTGAGATCGGTAGAAGACGAAAAGTTCGAATAAATTAGAATTTATAATTTAAATTTGATAAATTTCAAATACTACAATTATTGTCTCTAATTATTGCACCGTAAAATCAACCAAAAGCATATTCCGTAGCAATATACTTACCATAGCAATATACTCTCCATAGCAATATACATACCATAACAATATACATACCATAGCAATATACTTTCCAAAGCAATACATATATACCATAGCAATATACTTTCCATAGCAATATACATACCATAGCAATATACTTACCATTGCAATATACATACCATTGCAATATACTTTCCAAAGCAATACATATATACCATAGCAATATACTTACCATATGACACTTTCCATAGCAATATGTTTACCATAAGATACTTTCTATATCAATATACTAACCCTAAACACTTTATACGGTAATTCATTGAGCACCAGCACCCATTCACCATACCTCACAACTCTAAACTGTTATCCCCAACTTGTGTCGTTAAAGTGATAAAGCTTTGGTAGTTGAATAGTTTGTAAACACGTTTGCAAGAAACTTTCTTCCAACGTGATTGATGGTTTGGAACAATAACTTACTAACGTTCTCTTTGCTGGAAGCTCTTGATTTCCAAGATTCCATGACTGCAATTACATTTTAATTACTTTTAAAACTTACAAATTACTTTATTTAATTTGGAGTCTTAGTTCATTGTTAAACTAGGATATCCATTTGAGTGATATAATAGAACTATAAGTAAACGAACTAAAGTCTTCCAGTAAAATAATTTTCAGTAATAGAAGTAAATAATGTAAGCTAGTTAGCCGGTGCTTTATATTAACAAACTCGTCTTCATATAATGAAATATATTGTAACAATGGTGTCATTCCGACTCAGATTATTTTAACATCTATTTCAATATATGTATTTACATAAAAACTCGCAATCCCAATTTTAATTAGGTGTATTATAATAAGTAATCGATGAAGAATTACTGTGACCGGATATACATAAATACCTCGTTCCAAACCCCATGTATAAGTATAAGGTAAGGTTAGGCTAGTGACATAATGTATAGTCTGCTTAGTTTTGACTGATTTAAATTGACAGGATTTGTCCAAGAATCAGGACAGCATTTCTTCAAATGATGAGCAAATTGAGTAGTAATTGTTCTTAATATTTGTGAGAAACAAATCAAAGTGGTAGATAGATACTTCAGCCGATAGAAATAAGGAATTGCACAATATGTTTCCCTTCCATTACCAGGTCATATAGTTGATGAATTAAAGTTTTCATCTAACCCTTAAACGATTACCGTCCTCTGAGAAGGACATTAGTAAAACGTAGAATAATGTTCAACTTCATACACTGTAATGGTATTCTGGCAATAAGATGCGTTAAAATGAAAATAGGTTATGCCACATAATAATTTTAAATTTTGAATCACTCAAAGTTCTTTGCAAATGACATTACACTCAATAAAATAAAAAAAGTGTTTTTTTTTCTTTGACATATTCTTTTTTAACCGTATATAATTTTACGTGGCTTTCCGAAGCACATCCTTTTTAAATTACATTGTATCTTTCATGTCATTCCTTCAAATTTAAAATTCTCCTTATATGTTCATTGTTCACATATTCATTGGTACATAATAATTTAGTATATACTTATACTAATAACTGGTAAATAATACAGTTTATAAATAAGACATGTATTTTTTCTAACACATAGTTAAACCTTAACATTCATTCTGATAGTCAAACTCATTAGGGTTAAAAAGTTATCTATCTAAGACTGTTCTATCAAAAATACTAATTTTGGCCTATAATATGTCTTGGGCGTTAAAGGGTTAGGTTATATGAGTGTTCTATCCCTGTCAGGTTTCAGTGAATATCTACATGTTAACAATGTCTCTTTTGTCAGACTGAAGGAGACTAGGAGTGTATCTCATGAATTTCAGGACATAGCACAGTCTGATATTCGGCTCTGATGCACTGGAATTGGAGAGTGTTATGTTTGCCTGATAATACCTACTATATTATACATACATTGGATACTAAAGAACATGATGTAATGATTACACAATATGTAATGTCTAAATAAATTCAATAATGTATGACTTAAATTCAGCTGAAATTAAGAAAACTGATTTCAGTCCTACTTAAAATTGGCAATGATTATTGTCGACTTTAGATATGTGATTATAGCAGTGGTAAACAACAACAAAAAAATGAACGATAATCTTTATCTAATTTTAGAATATTTTGATGAGCTGAATCATTTACTTCGCTCAATCTGGTGAAACTCTATTCCGCTGCCCCACTACAGGGTGGCGCAAAAAAAAGGAAACCCATTTTAAAACTAGTATATTTACTAAACTATCAAATCTAGATATTTTCTAAAAATATAGTTTCATTTGTTCAATTATTCTGCATCTATCGTGGTAATCTGTTAAGAGTTACGACAAAAATTAAACATCCTGCAGCAAATTAAAAAAAGGCAAATAAAAAGGGCTTGCGCGATGATGAAAAACTCAAAAAAGTTCATAATAGGAATAATTTCTTTAAATTAAATCCTACTATTTTTCATTCAATTTACGCTTTTGTAATTGACTCTTTCATTCATGGAAATACATCTTTATCACCAATCACGATATCTTCAATAAAATGTGCATTTCTTTGCAGAAACCATTTTGCAAAATTTAGACGGTGTGGTAAATCAGTTCTAAGAGTTCGAGCCTTACATGCTTCTTGAAAGGGTGTTACTTCACATCGTGTTTAACAAATTCGGTTAAATGTCTCTTAAATGAAATCTAATCCTTACTTTCTGATTGGTATTTTTGGGTTCTCAATAAACTGTTCATGAAAAAGATTAATGCTTTCATGTGTTAATTCTTTTCTCCTTCGTTCAAATTTAAAGTGGTTTCTTCAGTTTTGGTCTTTTGGACTTATTAACATTTGTCAATAGGGTCTTATAGTTGGTGGAAATCTTTCCAGAAAGCGTTGTTCAAAATGAGGTTGAACCTGCGTAAAGCTTCCAGTGCTTAAAAAAATTGTCACAACAAAAACTCTTTGTTCTTTTGAAAGCTGCATTTTGAGGGTTTCGAATAGGAGATAAAAATTAACGGCGAAATGATTTTATAAAGATATCAATTTTATCTCAAAGACCAACTTTCAAATGGTAATTCATTTTTCTATATTCTCTTATTTGTTACAAAATATAGTAGAATTATTTTTTTTACCTGCATATAAAATGAATTATGCGTCTTATGACCTTTTTCCGTATATTTCGTCCTCGCGCAAGCCCTTAATTTTTATTTACTTGTTTTTAATTCGCTGCAGGATGTTTAATTTTTGTCGTAACTCTTAACAGATTAACAAGATAGATGCAAAAAAAGTAAATGAATAAAACTGTGTTTTTAGAAAGTTTATAGGTTTGATAGTTCGTAAAATAAACTGGTTTGAAAATGGGTTTCCTTTTTTTTGCGCCACCCTGTATACCTAGTTGATTTTTATGGCCGATTTATAACTGACTTTTGGAAGAGTACCTAAACATGAATCGGCGTATTGACGATGAATCATCGATAAATATTCGAAGAAGTGTCCGTTTTATCCAAGATTTTTCGTATAAAATAAGGCAGGATGATCGTCGATTCATCGAAGAAGCACATGCATAACCGACTGTAACCGTCTTTAAATCAACGATGATTCAAGTGCGATTTTTAGCCGTTTCGTGGAAAATTCACACGAAAACAATTCACTTCAATACTATTGGCGATTCAAGCATGATTTTAAGCAGTTTTATTCAATTTATAGGGTTAAATAAAATAAAAATTATCATTTGAAAGGTATTTACGATTTTGTTTTATTTTTTACTCTATATCATTTAGGGTACACACGTACGTTTGGCTTTATATCTATTAGTTTAATGTTACATATTTTCATATACATATTAAATGGAAAAATGGAGAAAGAAATGAAGTGGTGTGGCCGGGACTCGTTCCTGCGACTGTAGTCTCATGGAGAATTGAAGTCAGTGACATATCCACTAAGCTATCTTGGACATGGCAGAAGTAGGATTTGGTTGAGATTTATTCTATATGATAACCCGCGTGTTTTTAAAGTTCTTATGAATGAATATTATTCATTTTTTTTGTATCTTCTCTTTCCTATTCTAAATGATGGAAAATATGTATAGTATTAAATATACAGTAGCGGACAAAATATAAGGGTAGGCAAAAACAAGTTATCTAAATCTTCAATTTCATAAGAAGAACAAAACACACATTATTGAAATTTTGAATGCAATTTCATATATCATTCATATGAAATTTCAAAGCATTTGGACAAATATTCTAGGAATTATTTCATATTTTACTTCAAACACTAAATTTTGCTCTGGTGAAAAGTTAAGGGTTGCCATCACAAACTTTAAAATATTCTCGGATATTGGCAATTAACTTAATAATTTGTGAATAATTCTTTACTATATCACTTCAATACATCTTCTACCACAAAATTCTACAAATTTGGCACAATATGAAGGAGTTATCCATCTTCTATTCATCCTCGAGAAATGTCCACATTTCTTGTGTTTCTTCTCTGAGTACAGTCTCCTATTATTATCCGAACAATCTCAATTCGATTGAGGTCAGGACTCTGTGAAAGCCAGCTCATTAGAGCAATTTCTTCATCTTCTGATAGAGTCGTAACTTTTTATCTGAGTAGTAGGGTACGTTGTCCTGCTTGAAACTCTGTGGTTGAGGTTCAGCTGCTTCTTAATAGGGGAGAGTATGATGGCGAAAGAGCTGTTTTATACTTCTGCAATAACTCCACCTCGTAGACGAACAATGGGACCAGGTCCAGCAGAAAAAATGACCACCAAGACCATCACACTACCTCCTCCAAAATTAACCGTTTTCTTGACGCAGTTCAGAGTAAACATTTCCCCTACTATACGTTTAATTTGCACTTTCCTATAAGAACCAAAGACTTCTATTTTTCTTTCGACCACTGATCAATCGACCAAACGAAATACAAGTATCAATTTCCGTTTCTTTTTTGAGTTTGAAATCTTCGATGCAGGGACAAATTATGCAAGCTACTTTGAAGACTTGCATGATCTTCTCTCAGCAAAGTTCTGGGAAGTCTACCATTCTTTGGTTTGGAATTAACAACTCCATACTGCTTATGTTGAGCCACAATATGTTACACAATCGTTTTGGACCTTATTGTGGCAATAGAAATCTCTTACAACGACAATTAGAGACTGTATCAGAGGGGAAACTTGTGGACATTTCTTGAGGATGAATAAAAGATGGATAACTTCTTCATATTGTGCAAATTTATTAGAATTTTGTGGTAGAAGATGTATTAGAGTGATATAGCAAAGAATTATTCACAAATTATTAAGTTAGTTGCCAATATCCGCGAATATTCCAAAGTTTATGATGGCTACCCTTAACTTTTGAACACAGCAAAATTTAGTGTTTGAAGTAAAATATGGAACTATTCCTAGAATATTTGTCCAAATGCTCTGAAATTTCATACGAATACATATGAGTTCTATATGAATATACGTGCAAAATTTCAATCATGAGAGTTTTATACTTTTTATGAAATTAAATATTTTGATAACTTGTTTTTGACTACCCTCATATTTTGTCCGCTACTGTACATATGTATATATACTGTAATTACAATTTTGGAATCACGCACACCTTTAAATGTATATGATTACTCATACAATTCACTGAAGATCCTCGAAAAAATGTCTGCTATTATTCAAGGAAGATGAGTATGTCGTAACTCAGCGATCTTCATCGAAGACGTGTCTGCTATAATTCATTCCTGGAATAATTAGGGGACGATGTGTCTATCAAAACACGTCGATGATCATCGAAGTCATACCTGCTGTAATTCGGGGAAGATGAGTCTTCCATAACTCGCCCAAGATACATCTACGAGGTCGAGCTACCTGCTGTAATTCAGGGAAGATGAGTCTTCCATAACTCGCCGAAGATACATCTACGAGCTGCCTGCTGTAATCCAGGGAAGATGAATCTTCCATAACTCGCCGAAGATACATCTATGAACCGTCTGCTGTAATTCGGGGAAGATGAGTCTTCCATAACTCGCCAAAGATGCATCTACGAGCTGCCTGCTGTAATTCAGGGAAGATGAGTCTTCCATAACTCACCGAAGATACATTATGACCTGCCTGCTGCCAATCAGGGAAGATGAGTCTTCCATAACTCACCGAAGATACATCTATGAGCTGCCTGCTGTAATTCAGGAAAGATGAGTCTTCTAAAACTCACCGAAGATACATATATGACCTGCCTGCTGTCATTCAGGGAAGATGAGTCTTCCGTAACTCACCGAAGATACATATATGACCTGCCTGCTGTCATTCAGGGAAGATGAGTCTTCCATAACTCACCGAAGATACATATATGAGCTGCCTGCTGTAATTCTGGGAAGTTGAGTCTTCCATAACTCGTCGAAGATTCATCGAAGAAATATTTTTTTTAATTCGAGGAAGTAGAATCAACCATGATTCGTTGAAGATCATTCGATAATCCTCTACAGTCAATCGCCGATGAGAATTTATCGGTGTTTCGTCTACGTTTTATTATCTCTGACATAACGCTCTTAAATCATCGAAGACACTCTCTTAAATTTTATCTAGGTAGTGTTTTTTTAAATTTTTCGGCGGAAGGGCCGTTCGGCGAAAGTGTCGTTCGGCGGAATTGTCGTTCGGCGAAAGTATCGTGATGCGAAGTCGTTTTCGGCGAAAGGACCGCTGACCTTTCGATGTTCAAACCCAGATTTGTCGATGATAGAAATAACACTTATCTTGTATGATGATAAATGATTCGATTGAAATTGAATGGTAAATCTAAATTTTCGTATGTTAAATGGGAAGAATAAATGAGTAAGTAAATTTTTAATTTGCATTGTGAATCAATTTAGGTTAATGGTCTTTCATCAGTCGTTCCCGAGAAAATATTCAAACAATGATGTTTGGAATTATGTTATTTTACGATTAAATGCAGTCAATATGTTACAGTATCCGACTACAGTAGATGATCTGCATATTATACATTTACTGAAAGATATATAGTTTCTATCTATCTCACAATAACGTTCACAATAGAGTTAGGTAATATTGGTTGTCCAGATTCAATCTTAATTTTCAATTACTATTTCATGATCGAAAAATATGCTTTACCTATGTTAAATCTTGTAAATTCAAAAACTGACGTTAGTTATATTTACTTTTTTATTATGCAGAATGAATACTTTTAAGTATATCAATAATAAAATGTACAATGAATTTTGGAAAGAAAGATTTATAAAATAGTTGTCAATGAAACCAATTTACAGTGGTTAAATTAAAGCTGACTGTGTAATGATAAAGACTGATGCTCATTTAATAAAAATGACGATTTAATTTTTTAACATGAGGGTGCATTACTAAAACTGACTGTATAATAATATAACTCTAGAATAGAAGTTGGCAATAATGTTGAATGTGATACAAAACAACATGGCTACATAATTCAAGCGAGCTTTGTTCTATTACATTTATATTACATGAAGTGATACATACTGCCTTTAATAATTATTAGTGCGTTTGTAGTAATGCTCACATTATTAATCGGAAATGTAAATTGAATATTTATATAATATATTAATACAAAAAGGATTTGATTGTAATAGTATAGTAATATTTGTTTACTGAGTTAAATATGTCATTTATTTATTTATTCTACATCAAATTTGATCAGTATTAATAATTCTGAGCATGTAAATAGTGGTGTATGAATTTTGGTTCTAGGACAACTCCATGCCGGACAACTCGCCACCAGGACAGCTCGCCGCCAGGACAACTTGCCGCGTGATTTATGTTTTGCAGGCATGTACAATGCACATCATTTACATATATTTTAAAATATTATAAATTTGAACGATGATTTGTTTCTATTCGCTCAAGACTGACGTAAAACAGTAATTGACAAATTTCATTAATTCAATTAATTAGTTTCTTTTGTAATATCTGTCAGAATATTTCAGGCCCCACAAAATAGCTATTAATATGAATTTAGAAGTATTTAACGTCTGCTTCGAAACGATGGGGTTTCTAGTAGATGTCAAAAGGAAATTAAATAAAAGGGACAGGAAGAAGAACTCAGACAGCAAAGTGACAAAGGCACCAACCACCAGTCCGTGACATGCTCATAGATGCAGAAAAGCTACTTCTTGGATGCAATCACTTACCAATGAATGATATGAAAAGGAACACAAGCACAAGTGACTGTACTCACGAATAGACGAGGAAAATGAATGGGCGATAGTAAATGTAACTTATTAGCCTACCTAAGACGAAAATCTAAGACTTCATAGATAAAGAACTTTTATGTGCACTTATGTACTAGTTTGTACACTAAAGTAATTTTTATAAGTCATTAAACATGTTAAGAAGACACCTGAAATTGTTTTCTTTCCAATAACAAATTATTTTTGGCAAAATACATTCCAATAGAAAGAAAAAAAAATTATTGCTAATATAAAAGTTAAAAAATTATTATATTTAACTTTGAAATGGAAAAGAATACATTTTCAAATACTGTTAAGAAAATTTGATTATTAATTTACAACATGCACCTTATATTTAAAATATTTTTTATGAATAAATGGTGTATACGGTGGTGAAACATATATCACACCTCGAGTTGTTTTGGCGACGAATTATTGTGCTAGTGACGAGTTGTCCGCGGTAATTATTGTCCGGCGGCGAGTACCCCGGTCACCATGCATTTTACAGGGCATTCACATTTGTATAGGATATGTTATTGTTAAATTGTATCAATTAATATATTTCTTCTTCATTCAATTTTATCATAGTTTCTTACTTTTCACTGGTTTAATGTATATAATTAAATAAATGAAAAAAGGAGCTTATGCTAATCTGTAATATATTTTTTAAAGGACACCATGGATTCGAAAGCTAAATGGACATCTATATGGTGTGATAGCCGAGTATATAAAATATATGTACATTAAAAATATGTTGTCAATTATTTACTATGATGTACTTTCAGAGAAAAAGAGTCACTGTAATGATGTACTGTCAGAGAAAAGAGTCACTGTGATGATGTACTATCAGAGAAAAGAGTCACTGCATATGCTTAATGTTAATTAAAAAAAATTGAATTTTCTACTATTTACAAAATCTCACGAGTTTGTCTTTGAGTACCCAAATAAATTTTAAAATACCTAATGGTTTTACTAATAGTAAAGTTTCTTTTTGTGAATTAGAAATTAGTAAACTATGAAAAATTATAGCGTATATATTTACGTGTAATATCCTTTTATGTATTTGGTAAAATATAAACTAGTGAAGTGACCGTCAAAAATGACGGGCTGTATATTTTTTTGATTTGCAAAATTATCTAGATTAAAATATTTTTCTTAACAAATCTAGGATATTTATCTGTTCTACATAATTTTCCATATCCTTGGTTATCAAGATTTTGCTTATCTGGTTTTCTGTAATTCTAACAATTATTTCAGTCCTGCAATCGTATCGTAACATAAATGTTGAAGTTAAATCGTCACATATATCTTGAAACTATCCAACTAACAAAAAATCAATACACACTGTGTAACAGTGTAATAATATCTAATGTGATTTTAAAGGAGATGATACAACAATGTTCTATCATCATTTCATGTTCTATCACTGTATCATTTTCTATTATCTTCTCAAGTTTTATCACTCTATCATTGAACAATTTTCACTTATTATAATTATTCAATTTCGATTAATTCTAACTCTTATATATTTACTTCAATCAACTAACAAATGCATTTACATGACTATTATTGTGTATTCATACAAGGACTACAGAAACCAAAAACCTTTTGTAAAGTAATTTTTTCTTCTCTTTTCAGATGATATTTCAGGAGTAACGGAAAGTTCAAAGATCTTGAAGACAAAGTTTTAACCTCTGTTGTAATTGATGGAACACTACTCATTATTACAATTTGTAGATTTTACATTATATATCATACAGATTATAAGGTATATGGTAAAAAGTAGCTGAAATAGTAGAAACGTGTACTTTGTACTGGCACTTGTGGTGGATCATATAACCAAAAAGAACCTAGTTCAGGGGTGCTAGAACAATTGCCACCCGCGGACAATTGCCACCTGCGGATAATTGCCACCCCCGGACAGTAGCCACCCGGACAAATAATTGCTACCCAACAAATTATTATCAGACCTCTCAACCTTAAAAATAGTGATAAAATATGTACATTATTGTTGTACGATTAATTATTAATTATATACATTATAAGATAAAAAAATATTATTATTCGGTTTCTGAATGTACTTTTTAAATCTTATTTTTTTTAATTCTTATGTTATCGAATACTTTATACCACTTCTTTAGAACGATATAAAACTGTTTTATTCCCTTCGTCTATAACTTTTTCAGGATTTATGATTTTAAAAACATATTATCACAACCCTAATTATATTGTCAGGATTCTTAATTTACTGGGAAGTAATATAAATACCTATTGTTTTTCCTTTTGTAGTTAATTATAAATAAAGGCCTATTCCGAGCGAGATAATTTAATTCTATTAATGGAATATCGACTGCTTCAGTCATTTGGTTGACTTTATCACTGACATCAAAAGGAAATTAAATACAAGGGACTCGAAGAAGTAGTCAGAAAGGAAAGTGACTCCAAGAAAAAAGTCACATACCACCGTGGGTGACAACGCTCATGGATGCAGAAAAGCTTTTCTGTGATTGCAGTCACTTAAAAAGGAATGTGACGAAAAGGTACACAATAATTTGTATAACAACATATAATTTATTATATCAACTATAGGAATAAATAATTTTATAAAAAAATATTAAATGTGGAATGAATTTTTTTATCTTATAATGTATACAATTAATAATTAATCGTATAAAAATAATATACATAATTTATCACCAATTTCAAAGTTAAGAGGCCTGTTAATAAATATTTGGGTGGCAATTGTCCGGGGGTGGCAATTTTCCGGGTGGTAATTGTCCGGGGGTGACCTAAATTAAGCATTAATTTGATGACCTAAAATTTTTGGCATCCTTGCAAAACTTTTTCGGTAAGAAGGTGAGACCATTTAAACAGGTAGTTAATAATTCATCGACCTTAAATTCACGTGGATTATTCAATACAAATTGAAGATTGTAGAAAATGAATGATTAGTCTGTACAATTACAAATACTCATATTATTTCAATTTGAAATTTGCGTGATCATATGAATCACAACCTTTTATTCAGCAAGTAATCTGTGAATGAACATTGGAAATATTATTTATGCTGTTAACCTCTTAAAGATAACTCATAAGAGGTTTCATCAAAATCAGAGACCTGAAGTTTTATCTCGTCATTAAAGGGTTATAATGGATATGAATAATTTGTTGGCGAACAACTTTTGCAAGGAGCGGCATAATCGGCTTTTAAATTGGAAGTTTATATATGTGACTGTCGTAGCAGGTTGAAAGTTCTAAATAAGATCCCAATGAGATCTTTGATAACTGTGTCAAGAGCCTTTGACCGGTTGTTGCAAGAAGTTTTGTCGCAAAAGACTCAGTTGCATTGATTTTTCAACAAAGCCTATTATGAGATTCTCATTCTGGAGGCTTGTGTGTCTATGTGTTAGTCGGGAAACTCGAACGGTGTCTCTCGCTACAAAAAACAAACATGAGGTGGCTAAGTTTCTAGAGGCTCACTACCAGCCTGCGCTGCATGAACCTATCGTCAAAGTTGTTCACAATGTACACGTTTCCGACGATAAAAGTGGAAGAAATTAGTGATGGCCAAGTTATCAGATGGTTAAACAATTTAAGCAGTACGTGAGCTGTCATCTTCGGGTGGGCATGTCTGATGGAACGAAGAGAGTGTAGGAGCGATGAGAAGAAAACACCCGTCTTCCTTACAAGACTTTTGATGTCAGAGCCTCTTGATAATATTAATAATCTGTGATTGTACCAGTTGCTTCGGAAGAGGATTGCACCCGTCAATTTATTGTAAAAAACTGTTATAAAAGAGTGATTCAACTATTTTTATGAAATACTTTCTTTTTTTACAAGACTGTAAGAATTAGATACACAACATGATTCAGAATAATGAATACAGAATAACAATTATATTTTACATTTCAGATTACCCGTTTTCCAATAGATCTAAATATATTGAATTTTTTTACTTTGAAAATCAGTGATAAGAACAAATAAATTTCAGTGAATTTTAAGATGTGATTTATGATATTTTTGGATTACTAACAAGTGGTCAAACACTCCAAAAAGACTTTACAGTTCGTTAAAGTGCAAATAGAACGTGTGAAGACTTCTTCAACAACTGACATGCTTCACACTTCACTCTGAACTGAACAACTCTTACGGTAAGCATGAGTATGTGAGTGTAAACTGAAGGTTTTAAATAAAGTATATGGTATCATCAAATATTTGTGGGTACAAATAGTATCGTCTCATAGGTCCATCTCTTGCTCTCTGAAAAATGGAGCTTGAGGAATAAATATTGTAGGGAAGGTAGAAGATCTAGTGGTAGATAGATCCTGTACATCGTATGTCTAAGGATAATACATCTTTTCCTTTATTTACCATTAAATTATATTAGTGATATATTTGATAGGAAACTCCGTCCAAAAGTAAATTATGACTGATTTAGATAACTTATTCTATAAATAAAAAAACGAAGACTCATCCCATAATCTATATTCAGAAAACCTAAAGTGATTCCAAGATCTGAGAGGAAATTAACGGTTATTATAAACCTCTAAAATTTATTAGAATTGACTACATGTGTTAGTCAATTAATTGATTTGAAATAAACCATCCTGTGAAATGACTAAAAACAATGAACTAATAGAATGATTTTATTAAATAAAGTATATATGTATACTGTCATATACCCTCTAAAATGCATTAATGGAATCAGAAATGTTATAAGTGAGGCCCAGTCTGTCACAACTACCTAATAATACGCTTGGCAAGCAAATGTCAGTGGGTAAAAAATATTCAGAAATGAGTTGCTTAAATTCAGGTAAAATAATTAAATGAAAATTATTACATAAAATTAACTGTTATCAGTGACCATAAAATGTATGCATTAATTGTATGACGGCACCCTAGTATATATAGTATGTATATGATATCTTTGAAATTATTTTGTTTTTTCATTATATTGAGAATAGTATACGACAAATTCATACCATAGCAAAACTGACGCGTAACAACAATACCATTTATTCTACTGTTTTTTTTATAACTCCGATCTGTTAAAAGCTTAACATTTTCCATATTTCATTGTTCTTGATTTTTCAAGTATGGAATTATAGACCAAGTATCGAAAGACCAAGTATCGAAAGACAAATTATAGAAAGACGAAGTATTGAAACAAAAATATAGAAAACTTAGTATAGAAATTGAAATTGATCGAGTGGTGAAACCTTTCTTAAAAAATAACATACATTGCATTAATTGAGGTATACATTTTGATCATGGACCGAGAGTTGGGCTCAGGACAATTGGGTCCCGACAATTAAGCTCGCTGAAAATTGACCCGAAGACAATCGGCTCTATGGTAATTGGGCCCCAAAAACAGTTGAGCCGGAAATTGGGCTCATGCCCATTATTGATCACATGAAAAATGGTTACTTCAGACAACAATTAAGAAGCTTTACATTGTTATTGCAGTAGAAAATTAATTTGATACCATGGACTGATATGAGTGGACCCGGTTACAACCCGGAAAATTAAGATTTTGCCTTGCTATACTAAAATAATGTATACAGAATACTTATCTTTTAGTTAATGTGTCATTAAGGTTTATTTTGTCGATATGAATAACATTCAGAAGAAATAATGAAATACTCTTTTCAAAACATGTTTGTGGACTGTGGAGTTTCTTTAACCGTGTCATAGAAGATCGATACACAAATGCAATTGAAAGGTGGTACAGAGCGATATACACTGTACAGCACAAGCTCACTATCTCCATCAAACTATTTTTAATATACACTATACATATAATAAAATTACAGGGTGATCAGACCAGGTGAAGACAAATATTTATTGAAATATCTCCTTATAAATAACAGAAAAAAGAAAACTAACTTAACAGAAAAAATCATTATACATATAAGAATTAAATTCCATAGTTAGTTTTCAATATATCCTCCCTTAGCCTTCACCAAACGCCTCAACCTGTCAGGAACTTGACTACACGCGGCACGGATGGTTTCTTATGGAATTTCGTCCCAACAAGTCGTCAAATTTTGCTTCGGAGCGTTCAAATTTGAGTGATTAGAACAACAGGCTTTACTCTCAAAAACTCCAGATGGAAAAGTCCATAGGGTTCAGATCAGGAGAGGAAGGAGGCCATAACTCCTTTGACCAGAACCCAGCCATATTCTTCTTGCACCATTCTTGAACGCGATTAGCCGTGTGGGACGTGGCTCCGTCCTGCTGGAGGGTAACACCTGTTTTACCGAATGTTGTGTTCACCCATGGCACCAACCGATCCTCCAACAACATCAAATAAACGTGCTGGTTCACCTTTACACCCTCTTCAATGAAGAAAAGAGGACTCTTCTTTCCAGATGAGGTTACCCCGGCTCAGACCATGACAGAAGCTGGTTTTTGTCTCCTAAACATCAGCCTGTCGTTCAGAGGAATATCTCGCTTATTCACTGCATAAATCCGGTCGCTCTGATGATTGTGGACGGCTTGGACCGTGAATAACTTCTCATCAGTCCACAAGACCGGAGATTGCGTGCCGTCTCTCAGCTTTTCCAGAAGAAGCTTTGCTCTTTGCAGCCGTTTGGTTTTTGTGGCCTCTGACAGTAGCTGAGTTTTTGTCTTTTTGAATGAGGAATGGTTCAGATCACTTGTGAGCACTTTCTGCATCGTTCCATAGCTCACACCAGACGCTGATGCCAATTTCCTGACGCTTCTTTCAAGATTCCTCCTGATTTTCTCCCGGGTGTTTTTGATGAGCTTAGAGGTACTAACCTTGCAATCTGGAGTGCTCCTAACCTTTGGGAGGGTCGAACCTATCTCCCTGAAACGCTTCAGAGCCTTGTAAACACCAAATCTACTCGCACGACCCTTCAAAAGCTTGCATATTTGACTCGGGAACTGTCCTGATTCAAGCAGTTCCTGAATTGTTGACGCTACAGAGCTCATAACTAAATTAATATTTAGAAATACCTCTGAAAGTAAAACATAACAGTTAGTGCATATAATGAGATATCCAATAGTGTGAATAGATGGATAATTTTCACGTTTTAAAGGTTTTAAAATTAATCATTAAAATTTGTCTACACCTGGTCTGATCACCCTGTAGATAATAATATTATTATTATCTAATAATATTATCTAATAATTCAGTAATAATACTGAAAATTAAAATTGCACAAAAAAGGAGAAAAATCCTTTTACAATTGTATCGTAAAAGGCCCTTCAAAAATTATCGTTTTGGAGGGCTAATCTTCCTGGCCTCAAAGGTAGGTAGGCTCATTCTGTCTTTATCGAACTAGTCTATAGATGCACGCCTCTCCTCCCCTCCTCTATTTAAACTATTTGTAAATTTTTCTTTCTATGCTATGTTCTTCTATTTTGTCTTGCTATACTATACTTTATTAAATTTTATTTTTCTAAACTCTGTCCTTCCATACGATTTATTTCTGTACTTTGTCCTTCTATTCTTAGTCAGAATAGAATATTCAGTCAAGACTAATTTATAAGTATATTGCCTTATATTCATATAAGTGCCAGACATAAGAACTAAGAATAAACAGAACAATTCATATTGAGATACAATATGAGAGTCTGCATCCTATAGTAATGATGAAATACGTTTAAAATGAAAAAAATAAAATATGCATCAAGGTTGAAAATAGGGAGACTGATAAGTGAGTTACACGGGAAAACAAAGTATTAGATATGTAGTCACTGAGATCTAAACATTAAAACATCAATATTTACTCCCAGCGCCTTCTCACGAAAATCTTCGACCTTTTCAAGGGTTTTTAAAAACACTTTTGAGTTTTTTGCTGTTGAATCGGGAGACTTAACCCAAACATAAACATGCCCACTATGTGATACGCATCCAGAAATGATCTGGGGATGACTACGTTTAGCCCGTCTGAAGACATTTAGGATTTCAGATTTAATCTTCACCAAATTTACAGTTAAGAAGAAATTAGAGGGTTTAGCGGATTTACAAGCCCGTATAATATCATTTTTGTCATAGGAGTTTTGCAAATTAACAATTACGCTTCTGTTGTCAGGACCATGGGAATTAGGTTTAGAGCCTAAAGGATTTGCAGCAACAATGTTTTCTGTCTTCAAGGAATATTTAATCTCACTTTTGACAGCAATACACATGGCAGAGATAAGATCACGGCTAGAAACCACAGCACCTGACAATATAAAATCATTCTGCCAGTTGACAGCCTCAGCATCCTCCAGTCGTTCACTCAAAGTTATCATGTCACGCTTCAGGTTAGAAACACGCTGCTTAAGTACGCATATTTACTCATCTTTCACTTGCATAGCTGTCAATATTTCAGTTCTAAATTCATCAAAGTTCTCCTCAAATTTACTAACGATGAACTGAAGCACATCTTCACTCTCAGCCCGCATCATTGGATTATTATTTTGCTACCTTGTAGAACCTCCGTCAGCAGATGAAGAGTTCCAATCAACAGGTGGGAGTACGTCAGATTGTTTTCCAGCAGTAATTTTGTTAGGCATTATAAATAAGTGCACTAAGAAGAGTCACCTTGCACAGCATAGTACAAAGAATTAGTAGTTCGAAGACTGCTGACAATGATCCTGAACCAGGGCTAGGCGCTGGAATATATAACTTTAAAAAACTGTAGCTACGATGCATAAGTACGTAAACATGGAAATTATAAAAAAAAAATATTGCTCGAAATATTGTTTATTAAAATATAATCGCCAGTGGAGTCTCAATTTTCCATTTATGGAAATTATAATAAACTGAAAGTTAAAACCAACCCACTCAAAACAGTTATCTGCTAGATAAAGAAACAGGCTCAGCACATATACAAATGCGGAGCGGTACACGTCTTTACTCCACGAAGGCTTTTTAGTGATGGAATAGTTGTTCCTATAGAAATTAATTAACGCTAAACTAATGATATTTGCACAGAGGGGAGAAGAGGATGAGTTGTTCCAGAACAATGATATTAATTTCCCTCATATTCTTCAATGTCTCGTTAGCAGATGTTAATTAATCCACAAATCTTAATTTAAGTAGTCAAGTGAATATAACATCAAATTCATTTATATAATTTAGAAAATATGTATATGTGACCATTAAACATCTGGGTTTTTAACAAAACAGATTTTGCCAATTGAATTTCCTTTAAATGAAAATTCACATATCAACTGAATTGAATGAATAACTTATACAAATATTTATCAATGTTCTATACAGCTAATTTCAATAACACTAATAAAATTTATTTATTCTTGCATAGTTCAATTTAATTTTTCATCATAAATTAAACTGAGTTTTGAAAAAGAAGTATATTTTTCTGATAATTTTACATACTATTCACATTCATTTTACTAATTGCATTTAATACTACTATATTTTACTACACCATTCTGGTTGCTAATAGCCGTAAGCAATTCAATTACAGTTTACTACAGCTCCAATAATCTTTTTCGGGGCCAGAGAATATCATAATCTTAATTTTCAGAGGCTGTAAAGACCAACTTTGAAAGCTTCGCCTAAAAGGGTGTATAAGATACGAGACAATTTAGATTATTAAAGCTGCGTAATCTACATTGAAAATATAACTTTGAACAGAATCCTTTTTGTTGAATATTCGCTGTGTATATTTGTTTTAAACATATAATTGCAATCATCATCTGATCCTTCTATATTTTTTGTTGACCAGAAATTTACTTCACAGGATATTTCCAAACATTCATTAAATTGATTGTGTATAATAATAGAACTCTAGCCAGATCACTTTACTAAATTATTATTCGTGAATGTTTGTCGCATGCATATTCCTGAAATCGGATTTGAATAAATAATCTTAATAATTCTAATATTAACAGTTTTAAGCATCAATTTAGTAGAGTTAAGATAAACAGCACTCAGTTAGACCAATCATGGATCCTCTCACTCACTTCTTAGCTTGTTTTTTTTCACCTCATTAAGTTTGTTTATTTTCAGCATATAATCAGGAGATCATCTTTTAATGCCTGTTATAATAAAAGATAACAATTTAATTCAGCATAGCCAAGAATATTCGAAGGGAAGAACCAAACAGACACAACAGAGTATGACGTTTTCAATTAGTATTTTCAATCGTTAATTACATCCATGTTAATCGTAAGTAAATATTTGGCCACACAGCTACTGAGAGGACAATGATCTTCGTTGTGAAAATATTATTTGCAACAAAGATGTTTTACATTGCAAGTTGTAAGGAGGTTTCAAATTACATTTCATGGACCCAGTTTGATCGTTACCAGTAATATTTACCAGTGGCAATTTCTGATAGTACTGTTCTCAACAGGAATAAATGAAATTTTGTTTGTCTCAAAACTACATGAATTGAAAAAAACATTCAAAAAATAATTCATAATATGTATAGCAAAATTACTCGTGTGAATGGTTCTTTATTTGGGTTCTTGTGGGTTTTTAATGCAGAAATAAAGTGATAGTTATTCTTTGTTTCAGTTGTTAGTAAACACCGAAAAATATTTTCACATTTCGAGCTTTATTTCTAGAATGTTTCAAATTTCCACTAATGCGGAAAGAATGTTTTTGTTTCTCCACGCAATAGTCAAATAGGTTGTCTCCACTGAGTTGTATATTGTACAGCAAATGAGATCTATATCTGAATATAAAGACTTCAATAAATAAATGAATTATTATCGAAGATATCCATGTGATATTAATTTAATACTAAAATAATGAAATACTAATTAACATTAGTATCTGTGTACAGTGTACACCATATTTTATTGACACCTTGTATGGTTAATAAACATCAAATGAAATTGATATAAAGTTGAGGTACAAGATGCAGAGTATCAAACTTTTGTGAGATATAGGAACTAATTAAAACTGATGTTCTAAGGTAATTAGCTTCATTGTGTAGAGTGAAAGACGTCTAAAGTTAATTGAAAGCAATTATGTCAATCTTGTAGGGTTGGATGGGTTATCACCGCGTACATTGTACAATCCCGCAGACTCTGTATTTACTCAAAAATTAAATTTACTTCTTTTTCTCGTGATTAAATGATCATGAGTGAGGATAGTTTCGGATTATTTCAACCAATTTATATAATATATAAGTATAATTTTATATTTATGTTTTTTATGTATACTACCAAAATGCTGACAAATAGTCATTTTCCTGTCCAAATACTTGTCTCTGAATATATTTTAGGTGCTGGAAAAAGAGAAATTTTTTTCGATAAGAAACAGTACAAAGTTTATTAACATCAGAATTGTAAAATCGAATAAAAGAGATGATGATTTTAAAAAACATTTTACTTTTTCATATTACGAAAAATATACTTTTTTATTTGTGATGTTTTGCTAAGTGAAATTTGCAAGATTTAAATATAAGAAGGAATTATAAAACTATGATATAAGCATCATCAAAGTGACTTTTCTTAGTATTCATCATCCAAATGACTCTTTCCTCTGAAAGTACATCATTACAGTGACTCTTTTTTCTGATAGTACATCTCCACAGTAATCTTTCCTTCGATAATATTTCACAGTGACTCTTTTCTGAGCAAGTAAATCATCAAAGTGACTCGTATCCCATATAGTAACTCATATATATGTTATTATATCATCACGGTGACTCTTTTCTCTGATAGTACATCATCACAGTGACTCTTTTCTCTGAAGGTACATCATCACAGTGACTCTTCTTTTGATGGTACATCATCACCGTGACTTTTTGTCTCATATTACATCACCAGAGTGACTTTTTTCTTTGATAATACATCATCACAATGATGTTATCAGAAATTGCTTTATTATCTCATGAATACTTTATGGAACTTCATAATTACTTGGCGAAACATTTCTCAACTTGTACCTAAGATAATTATTTGTCCTAAAGATGTTCTTTGTGACTGAGTATATTTAGACGAATGTAAATAGAATTTTCATATTTTCATAATAATATAACTGTGAATGAAAAACGCTCTCATTATATATTTTTTTATGGAAGTTTAGAACTAAATGCCATTTTCTAAGCAGTAGTTTTGTTAGCAACATATTGTTAGTTATTCGAAAAATAATCCATATATTTTTTCTCTTTGTTATGGGAGTTCACTGATAATGTAATTAAACTTGCACAAATAATTTGTTTGTAACGGGGATTAACCCTAATGAGTTTGACGTGTGTTTTTTAGGCACATCTTTTTTAAATTACTTTATATTTTTTATGTTATTCGTATAAATTTAATGGCCTTTCTTGACTTTGCTCTTACATAAATACCAAATATATTTTTGTATTTGAAATTTAAAAAAATTTATGTATCGTCGTAAATCCCCGTAAATCATGCAAATTAGGAAATTAATTGTACTATGGTGACGTTTGGCAACCTAGAAATACAGTTTGCTCAGCCAATACGCAAGAACTAGTCAATTTTTTCATCAAGTACAGATACATGCGCGAGCTGTGATTGGATCACACTCCGCCCATTCACAGATCTGGTCTCTCAGTTGCCAATGTCTTAATTGCTGATGTATTTATTTCTCCATATATGTTCAATATTTTCACTTGAAATTTGGTACACATTTGTCTAGTATATATACTAACAACTTGTAAAAAATACAGCACCGTAGGTTTATAAATAAGACATGTGTTTTTTTTACACATAGTCAAACTCTCCCGTTGACTTGGACAGTCAAACTCATTAGGGTTAAATAATTCTTATTATTCATTAATTCATAACATATTTTATATTCTTCATTCAAAGAGATGAAATTACGGTAATCTTTAGAGTTATAAATAAATGTTAATGTTGTTTTCGACCCCACTCCACCACTGACACAGGGGTGGAGCCTCACACCGAGAGATAGCACGGTCAGCCAACAAGGTTCCTCCGGACCCACAGACACGAAACCCCATTCTCTCCGGCCAATATTGCCGAGATTAGGCCGGGCCCAGGTGGTGGAGATGTGCACTGGGTCAGCTGAATGTGCGTGTAGCGTGTGTTAGTGTTAGGCGTGTTGGTAAAGTGTGTAATCCTCTCATTTAGTACCTTCCTTACGTTTCCAGTAGATCTACCCACCTGTCTTTAAGGGGGGGCACCTCCAGCTTGGTCAGTCCAGAGATTCTCCGGGGTAAGGGCTAGATGGGACTGCAGTATAGTTGAAGAGATGTTTAGTGTCGTGTGTGTAGTGTTACACAGTGGACAGTGTTGTGTTGGGTGTATGTCTGATGATATATTATGTAGGTAACTGTAAAGTAGAGGTGATTTGTTTGCCCTAAGTTGTGCGAGTAGTCTGCCTGTGTGTTTGGATGGTGTTTGTTCATTGTATTTTCTGTCAATGTTGTCGTTAAGTTATTTTAATGAGTGATCAGTGGGATTCTGTGTTCGTATGTTGTCTCTGTGTTTTATGTCTTCTCTAATGTCTTGTGGTAGTACTTTGTGGTTGTTGTGTATTTTGCCCCTCTGTGATGTTTCTTTTATCTGTTCTGAGTTTGGCGTTAGTGAGTATTTTGTTTGCCAGTCTGCTTGTGGGGGAAGTTGATGTATGTTGTTCTGCTCTGATGTAGTCTGTAGTTTGTTAATTTGTTGTATATGATGACAATGGGAAGGTGATCTGAGTTGATTGCATGGAATAGAAGAGTAGATATTCTCCATCACTATCCAGTGCTCAACTAAGGTTTTTGTATCTAAGAAAAAATATGGGTGACTCATTTACCTAAAAATGATCATTTCGAATACTTTTATAAAATAAAACGTAATTTTATATATGTAAAAAGTTTTTAGCATTTCCTTAATCATTTATTTGAACATATTTATATTTGATTTTTACAGTGTTTGAATTTTTAAAAGTTTGAATACATGTTAACCTGTACATTTACTAAATTTAAGATATTACCTTTAAATCAAAATGGAGGCAATTACAATCATTATCAACAACGAATAGTTAAAATAATGGTTAAATATAACAGGAAGAAAAAGAGGGCCCTCAGAAATCTGCACAAAAAAGGAAAATTATCCATTGGAAAAATGTACAACATTTTTCACACTGATCTCCAAACTTTGTCCTGTAAACGCCAAAAGAAACAAACTTCTCTCTGCAAATTCGGTCGTAAATCGGATAGAGAGACTTGATGTATCCCTCTACCGGTATCCGGAAAAAATGCCCTGCGTAAAAATCCCACCGGAAAAATCTCCAAGGATAAAATCCCCACAGATAACATATTTGTGTCCTATTTTTCTATTGATAGTTATATATCCCTAGCTTTAATCTTTAACCATCAGTCTCAAGCTAAATGCCTGATAAGAAACATCAAATCTATGACGTATAGTCACTGTAGCTGCAGACTCGTAGAGTGTAGAAGATGAAGAAACGGTAATGTTTAAGGGGACCGACCCAGCTTTTGAAAAACTTTTTTATTATTGAAGCTACGGTTTTGAAACTTTGTACACATATATAGAATTGAATTCTACTGGGGGGATGTTATAGAATTTTTTCGATTTGACGAATTTCGAACGAGTTACACGAGTTTCAATTATTTCAACAGTTGCAAATGATGCAACTTTCCTTTTCAATTTTTTCAAAATCTCAAACAGTTTTGAAGTTACGGGTACAGCAGTTTTTTGCATTCGATGCTTCTGTAAATGGTCTCCAAAATGGCGCAACAGATTTGAATTTTTTTTTATTTTCCGAAATTTTTCGAAACAAATATTTTTCACGTATTGCCAAAAAAAAGTTTTTTTTTTTTTAAATGAATTTCACAAAAAAAAAACCATTTACAGAAGCATCGAATGCAAAAAACCGCTAACCCGTAACTTCAAAACTGTTTGAGATTTTGAAAAAATTGAAAAGGAAAGTTGCATCATTTGCAACTGTTCAGGAGAGCAATAATAAGAATAAATAATATTTTTAATTTTTTTTTGTGTTTGGCACAAAATCCCCCCGGGCTCTCAAGTCCCGGTATTACGCCCTCAAGGGTGCGAGTATCATCAGGCGCCACCTGTCTCACTGTCGTGATGTTCAACACAAAAACAAGAAAAAGAACAAACAACCAAAACCAACCATACACGAACCACTCAAAATCCACCCGGTTGGTAGTCACCAGAGGGTCCAGGCTCGTCTCTGCATCGACGCTTCGGTGTCACTTTTGCTGGTGTACTACTGATGTCACTTTGCCTTCTCTTATTAGTTGATGTATCCGAAGAGAGACCCAAACGAACCAAAAGAGATCCACGAACTTTTCCAAAGTTTTGAATAAGAGCTGTATGAGAAGCGTTGAACATAACTCTGTCGAGTTTGGCGTCCTTCACTTTCAAACAACTCTTTCACATCTTGGAATGCAGGCTCTCATTGGCGTTTTGAGTCCCCTTTCTCAAACATCGACTAAGAAGTTCAGGAGTCGTAAGATCAGCATATACTTTCAAAATGTGTCTCCGAAGGCCGGCATCGATATGAGCCAGATACAAAGTCTTGGTCGAATGAAGGACAGGGGTTACGCCCTCAGCCTCAGCCTTCTTCACCCAGCAAAAAGAGAGATCACAATGTGTGTGCACAGGAGCTTCATCTGTGCTGGAAGCATGGTAATAGGATGACAAGATTAGGTTGCGCATGTCAACAACACTTCCTCCAGGAGGGAATTGACGGATATTCTGGCCATAGTGCAACGTTAGTTTATCTATGACCTTATCTGTCAAACCTTTCTGTCCAGCAAGTGAACTACGCATAATTGTTTTCAAATTCTTAGTAACTACAGGAACCTTCAGTTTAGCCTTCAGGTTACGAAGCCGAGTTCCTAGACGCTTGGATACATGATTGATGCATTCTTCCTTTACGTCGGGGACAGAAAAGGGACCATCACCACCATTCAATGCACAGACTGCATTGAATGATTGAGAATCCCCGTCGCTAAGAAAGGTAACATACCTGTAACCAATCGTTTCAGAACGACTCCATAACCTAACTGCTGCTTCTGTTTCCATAGCTCCAGATTTGCCTCCGATGTTACGCTTGCAATTATTGTGAGATGCTTTCCAAATAGAAAATTCACCTGGGGTAAGTGAATTCTCCATTTTTGTACACATCTCACAATAATTGTTCAAAACTTCAAAGTCTACAACAAATCCGGTATTGGATTCAATCACAAAGCCAACACCAATATGTGAGCTGTGACCTCTTGTATTCCTTGTACCGTCGTAACTGACATTGATATCAAGAAGCTCACCTACAACAACATTAGCATATGTTTTTGCAATTGCATCCATAATCAGGGGAAACAATTCACTACGTAATCTCGCCATGCATTCATATAAGTATTGCGAACAAGTCAAATATGAATTCCTTGACGAAGTATGCTGGATAGAAAGGTCTGTCAACATATTACTATATCCAGCAAATCCTCCACCTGAAGTAAGTGAGGTGAAAACTGAACAACAAAACATGTTACCGATGTTACTCCACTTACATTGCAAACCAGCAAAAACTGGATCCCTAACCGTAGAAGGGTCTGAAACTATCATATCACAAACAGGACAACGCACAGTAACTACCTGTTCTGTAGAGCGAAAAGAGAAATCTAAATCTAATTTCGATTCACAGACAGTGCAGTTACTTCAAGCTGCCTCGTACGCTTCAAATAGGAATGTTTTAGAGATAACTAACCTATCATCACACATTGGTAACTCACTATTTTCCTGTGACAACAAATGTAATCTCCTCAGTAACCCACCAACTGCAAGAATGTCAAGAGGTCCGTCTACAGTATGATCATCAACAACAGGAACCACTTGAACAGGAACCACTTCACCAATAGCGACAGTTCCACGATCTGGAACTTCAGCAGTGACCCTACGGCCGATACTGAAATTCAAACACTTAGCACTTCTACCCTTTTTTACACGACCCATCGCTCACAGTAGTCAAATGACATCTGAGACAAATTATTCTCTGAGTGAGTTGCAGTGTAACACTCATACATGCCAGCAAACACTACATAAATATCTATGCAGAATTCTCATAGGCGCAGAGCGACCCGTTCACACTAAGTTGAACGCGGCACACGCGCTCACTCCTTACCCACATCTCCCCATCTCCCTGCATTTGACCCCTATTCTAACCTCTCCCCCGCTGTCTTGGGGATAGGTAGCGTTATAAAATTTTACACACACCTTCCTTAGTGTTATAGGAATACATTAAGAAGAAAAAAAAAATTGGGTTAAAAAAGTACAAACTCTCTGGGTCGGTCCCCTTTAATGAGTGAAATTTTGGATATACATAGTATTATACGAAATTTTGTTTATGTTCAACACTTATTTAGTTATAATCAGTTCATTGCTGCATCGTTTATTCAAGTGGTAATAGATATTAACTGATTTTTAATCATCTACCATCAGTCTATAGTTCAATAGTTAACTACTTTCTTTCTACTATGTATATATAATATATATTATGTTATATTTATTTATGGTTAATGAAATGTCACAATCACAAAAGATATAGTTGACTGTAATCTAATTTCAAATGGTTATATCTTCTACGTCAAAGTCTTTTGTAACAAAACAATCATGACAGGAAATTTGCTTAGAGCAACCTATAGTGCTGGTAACACTCCTCTGAAGAATCGCAAATAATAAGATTTTTTTATTATACTTTGCAATGTTTTAGAAAAATATGACGAATATAGTTCATTTATAAGCTAAATTAAGACCATAACATACAATTTAAACTTTCAGTTTCGTACAGCCTATTTACAATTTTCATATTTTGTAACGTTAGTTTGCTACAGTCAAAAAATTTTATATTTGTTAATTCAAACAGTTTAATTTGATACCATAAGTACATGCTTTCCTCATTTTGCAGGTATTTTTGGGAAAAAATGGACGAAAATATATATTAAATATTCTTTTTTTGACGTGAGGATATTCTTTCATCGTTTGATGATTTCCGTGGGATTTCTTCAGGGGGGATTTTTTCCAGGGGGATTTTTTCCTCGTGGAATTTTTTCCAGCTTTATCTTTTTCCTCGGGGGATTTTTTTCTGCAGTGGAAATTGTTCCTCTGGGGGATTTTTCCCTAGACCCCCTCTACCGTATCACCGCTGTTACGCTGCGTAACCATGTACATTAGGGTGGGCCAAAAAACAACATTTTGGAAATTACTTATGGAATAGTGATATAAAGTTGATTTGACAATTAAAGGTACGTGTACTGAAATTTGAGTGATTTTTGACATGATTAACAATTGCTCCCAACCCAGATAAAATTTAAGAGAGTGTCTTCGATGATTTAAGAGCGTTTATGGCAGAGAGAATAAAACGTAGACGAAACACCGATAAATTGCCGATAAATTCTCATCAGCGATTGACTGTAGAGGATTATCGAATGATCTTCAACGAATATTGGTTGATTCTACTTCCTCGAATTAAAGAGGAGATATCTTCGATGAATCTTCGGTGAGTTATGGAAGACTCATCTTCCCTGAATGACAGCAGGCAAGTCATGTATGTATCTTCAGCGAGTTATGGAAGACTCATCTTCCCTGAATTACAGCAGGCAGATCGTAGATGCATCTACGGCGAGTTATGGAAGACTCATCTTCCCTGAATTACAGCAGGCAGCTAGTAGATGTATCTTCGGCGAGTTATGGAAGACTCATCTTCCCTGAATTACAACAGGCAGCTAGTAGATGTATCTTCGGCGAGTTATGGAAGACTCATCTTCCCTGAATTACAGCAGGCAGCTAGTAGATGTATCTTCGGCGAGTTATGGAAGACTCATCTACCCTGTGAATTACAGCAGGCATGTCTTCGATGATCATCGACGTGTTATGATAGACTCAGCGTCCCTTAAGTATTCCAGGATTGAATTATAGCAGACACGTCTTCGATGAAGATCGCCGAGTTACGACAGACTCATCTTCCTCGAATAATAGCGGACATTTCTTCGATGATCTTCGGTGTATTGTATGAGTTATCATATACATTTAAAGGTGTCCGTGGTACAAAAATTGTAATTACTGTATAAATATAATACTATACATATTTTCCATCATTTAGAATAAAAAAGAAAAGATACAAGAGAAAAATTATTAAATAATATTATTCATAAGAACTTTAAAATCACGCGGGTTATCATATTGAATAAATCTCAACCAAATCCTACTTCTGCCATGTCCAAGATGTCTTAGTGGAGATGTCGCTGACTTCAATTCTCCATGAGACTACAGTCGCAGGAACGAGTCCCGGCCACACCACTTCATTTCTTTCTTCATTTTTCCATTTAATATGTATATAAAAATATGTAACATTAAACTAATAGATATAAAGCCAAACTTACGTGTATACCCTACATGATATAAAGTGAAAAATAAAACAAAATTGTAAGTACCTTTCGAATGATAATTTTGATTTTATTTAACCCTATAAATTGAATAAATCTGCTTAAAATCATGCTTGAATCGCCTAATAATATGGAGGCGATTATGTGAATGGTTTTCGTATGAATCTTCCATGAAACGGCTTAGAATCGCACTTGAATCATCGTTGATTTAAAGACCCTTACAGTCGGTTATGCAAGTGCTTCTTCGATGAATCGACGCTCATCCTGCCTTATTTTATACGAAAAATCTTGGATAAAACGGACACTCCTTCGAATATATATCGATGATTGATCGTCAATGCGCCGATACATGTTTAGATACTCTTCCAAAGTCGGCTATAAAGCGGCCTTAAAAATCAACTGGGAAGCAATTCAAAAATCAGATAAGTAACATTTTTGGTGATTTTTTACTACATTTTGGTAAAAAACTCATAAACTCTGATTTTTTATCATTTAGAATAGGAAGATAGCTTGAGAAGAGCTTATTTTGGTGTTTGTGCCGGAAAATCAGACCGTTACGATAATGTTTACAGTTGCCCCCACCCCTCCAAATTGTTCAAATTTAGGCACCACTGGAGACTGTATAGTCAGTGTAGTGCTCCACACTTTTGGAGGTCTGGTGCTCAATGAAGAACATAATAAGGAAATTTATATACAAGAAATTGAGCAAAAACATTTATTATTGATTAATAAACCAATTTTTCAATATTTGGAACACTTGATGACTCAAAAAGGTTGATTATGCGAATTGCATGGGTTATTATTAAATTGCTGAAATCCGAGTAAATTCGAATTTTTGCAATACGAAAATATTGGTAAATGCTTTTATAAAATGAAATAAATACAATTCACAAAGTTATTTTGCGAATTAAATTACTTCTATCTTTTCACAATAACAGCATGATTGCTCTAGAATCCAAATTTTAAGAGATATACTGTAATATTACTATATTTCACAAAAAAAGTGCTTGGGGCAACTCAAAAGTATTAAATATTAATCTGCAATTTTGCAAGTTGTGTTTTTTAATAACGTGCCAACTTATTTAACTTATTCCACAGAAATAAAAAAAAACGAATACTTCAAAATTAATGGGAAAATATTATTTTGTAAAAAATTTCAAATGTTTTGGGGCAACTCAAAAATATACAGAGATGGCCTGGAAATTGGCATGCAATGTTTTTTTATAACGTATCAACTTATTATAAATATTCCATAAGAAGATTCTGAAGTTTGCCTGAAACCCCTATTTTTTGGCCCACCCTAATGTACATATCCTGTGATGGAAAGCGACTCGATATACTTTCAGATTAATATACATTAACAATCACTTTCTTATGTCGTACAGGTAACGTTAAGTTAGAAGAATTGGACAAGAGCCAAGTTACAATTAGTCAACGTTCTTTTGAGCAAAGCAACACAAAATCAAACGTCATGACCAACCATTTCCTCTCCTCTTCGCAATCGTTCATCGGAGTTAAAATTACTTCGAAAAAAAGTTGAATATTGTTTATCCAAAATTATTTTCCGATAATAATGGCCCACTTCGTGCTAACACCAGAATTACCATTTTTCAGCATTTGGTCTACATTGGACAAAAAGGTTATAGTTTCCATCTCAAAAAAATGGACAACTTTATAACAACGTTCTTGAAGAGGATGAGAAATTCTCTGTATTCTTGTATGTACGTATAATCTATTGCGTCTGCAACAGATTGTCAAATGAAAAAAAAAACATATTGAATAAATACTATAAATATGAAAAGAATAATGCTTTAACAATATCATAATTTTGAAAAATTTGTTTATTGTAATAGATTTGGGCAAAAAAGTTTTAAGACGTAATAACTAGACACATTTTAATCATACTCCAAAATATCAATGCTCATTGGGATCTTGAAAAAAACTGTCTTTCTGGGTCGACCATTTCGAACCGTTGCGAAAAAATGCAATCGACCGAAAATATCCCTCCCTAACGGCCCTATTAAATGAGATAATAGCGGTTATAGCGATTGGAATTGCGCATTTGAAAGATATTTTGAACTGTTTGATAGTTGATACTTTAGACAACTTGGTTTAAATTTAGTTACTTAATTATTATAAATTCAGTTTCTTAATTATTATAAATTCAGTTTTTTAATTATTATAAATTCAGTTTCTTAATTATTTTAAAATCAGTTTCTTAATTATTATAAATTCAGTTTCTTAATTATTATAAATTCAGTTTCTTAATTATTATAAATTCAGTTTCTTAATTATTATAAATTCAGTTTCTTAATTATTATAAATTTTTTAATTTCTTCTTTTTATATTTACATCCCTAATAGTTTTTTTTCTCTTGAAGGGTAGAAAACGTTCAAAATCTGTTTGGAAATTTTATTTATTCATGAGAAATAATTTGACTTCAAGAAAATGATCAATGTTCAATAAAATGCTCAATAGTTTGACTCTCCATTGTTAGTTCTAATAGTGACGTTATAGAATGTTTTTGGATTAATTTCATGCTTATTTATATTGAAGGAAATAATAGCGTTAAACAAATTCCATAAATTTTATTCATTCCAATATTATTTAGAAATGGAAGTAAAATTTTTTTTTAAAATCATATTCCAATACTTCTATCGGGTAACCCTTATAGGATTGAAAAAAAATGTATTTTGTAATAGAAGGAAATAGGTTACTAAACAACTTTCAAATTAATGAAAATATGTGGATCAGAGTAAAACGAAAGAAAAGAATGACTTTTCACTTTACTTCAATGAATTATTACTATTAGCAACATTCATATTATACTTAAATGCAGTTATAACAGACAATTGAAAAACTTAAATTATATTCAAGATGGAGTAATCAATTCATCCAAGTCAGACATATAAATTTTATCATAAATCAATATCAGCTCGTACCAGTTTTACAACATTTACTTCATCGACTATTGAATATTAGTTTATAGCTAAATTTTAAATTATTTATATGTTTGTCCATGCATTAAGGACAGCACATAGTGTTGTAAATCTTTCATGTATGCTTGTATGAAATAAAATTTTAATATCTTTATCAACAATAAGTGGACCGCCAACTCTTACTTTTTAAAAATGTTTTGAGGACTACAGTATACGATGATTGTAGAATTTATGTGTCGCAATTAAAATTAAAACATTGTTTATAGTAGTTACATTCTATTATGGCGAGTAAAGATATTGTAAGTGCATGAATCAAACGTTTAAATTGCAATTAGATAAAATATTAATTTTCATTATTAATTAAATTTTCAAGAATAAATAACAAATTATATCTTCGGAAACAAATTTAAAAATTATCATTTATAGCCAAATATCATTCTTATCACTTTTATAGTATGTAGCGATTTAAGAACAACCTCAGATAACCATACTGACTAACATTTATCTCAAAAAATTACGGTACGCGAAGTATATTTGCCACATATATGTAGCAGTATATTTGCAACTCGTACATCGTTTTTTCTATTTTTTTCTTATGCAAAACTTTCCAGTGTAGATTTATGAATTGTTCAAAAATCGTTTAGATGTTGAAGGCACCATGTTTTCCTTTCCTGAAAAAGTTCATACATTTTTTGTTTGAGATGTTTTAGAATATGTAAGTTGTAACCACTCAAAATAGCACCATTTGTATATCTGTATTACATTTATTATTTATATCATACATTTATATCTGACAAATCGAGTAGCAAAATATAATATAGAAAACGTGTTGCATCAAACGTCAATATAATGAAACTGCTGGGAAATTAGGGTTAAATGGATATATAGTCAGTTGTACCGATAGATGACGTTGGTAAAGATTTGGTGACAAATATTATGAACGCAAACCTGACTAAACGCACCAAGCAGCCTAATATTTCCACTAAATTATAAACTATATAATTTAATAAAGCATTTAAAAATCTAATAGTTCATTATTATTCTATACTCTATTTAGTTTCTCTGTCGAATTTATCGATATTACAGAAGAGTAATCTTTAATTTATTTCATTCATTTAATAGAATTGATCGCATACAAATATTAATGATCTATGTTTGATTACAGTGTCTAGATTCTAGAACATTTCTAAGTGGATTTCAAATTTGAATATAAATCTGAAGTATATATTATTAACCGAGTTAAATGTGATTGAACAATGAACACCTATGTAATATTGTTTGAAGAGTATTTCAAGTGAAATCATCAGTATACTGTTAAAATTAATGTTAGCAATCAATATTCAATAAATATGATTCTTAAGGCTTTCAGTTTGTTCAATAACTTTTAAGAGATACAGAACTCCATCAAACATTAACCCTAGTAACCTATACTCAAAATTTTCTTATTAACCAAACCGTTGGTGCGGGCTCACCAGTTCTCACTGAAACTCTTTTGAACCAATAGACTTTTCTATATTTTTTCTCAAAAAACTCTCATTTCATATTAACATATCCATTGGTAAACACCAAAGATTATTTTTTTAATTAAAAATAAAATTGAAAAGAAAAAATAAGAAACAAATATTTCTTATGTATTATTGTTTGGACAGGGGTTGTCACTCTGTTCGGGTCTTCGCGAGCTGCAAATCTAGCACATTTCACTTACGACTCATTAAGCCGCTAAAGGTTACAGTTAACTGATTATAGTATGACTTCACCTATATGTTCTCAAACACACTCATGCATCTCAAGACTGGAGAATCTTCTGATATATTTGATTAATTGCTCATAATATGAGTATATTACGATTTTTCACCTTCGTTTCAGTTTGATTATATGTAATTATGTCAGTTGCCTAATAAGCTTAAATTTTTTTTTTTTCATGAGGACTAGTTTGTCCGCACCAGCGGGTAGGTTACTAGAGTTAAAGAACATTCAAGTATGACTCGTTGTATGAAATCATCAAACAAATTATAATAAGGTTCAGGGTGAAAAATGTCAGATCCATCAAGACCCTAGAGATCAATTTGACATTAATGCAATCGCTATTTCCATATAGAACTTCTTGAGGGATAGGTTACTAGGGTCGTTGTTAAATGAAGTTCTGTATCTCTTAAAAAATATTGAACAAATTGAAAGCCTTAAGAACCATATTCATTCAATATTGATTGCTAACATCAATTTTAGCAGTATACTGAAGATTTCACATGAAATACTCTTCAAACAATATTACATAGGTGTTCATAGTTCAATTACATTTAATTGGGTTAATAATGTATACTTCAGATTTATATTCGAATTTGAAATCCATTTAGAAATAATCTAGAACTTAGACACTTTTATCAAACATAGATCATTAGTATTCGTATATTGAATGAATGAAATAAATTGAAGATTACTCTTCTGTAATATCGATAAACTTATCAGAAAAACTAAATAGAGTTTAGAATAATATTGAATTATTATATTTTTGAATGACTTATTAAATTATATAGTTACGCCATCTAGTGGAAATATTAGGTTTCTCGGGTAAGTTTGGTCAGGTTGGTGTTCATATTATTTTTCACTAAATCTTTACCAACGTCATCTATCGGAACAACTGACTATATATCCACATAACCCTAATATCCCAGCGGTTTCATAATATTATTATTTCTAATTTCTAGGATGTTTAACAAATAATATCTGTCTACATCAGTTAATGCCATAAAAATGGATTAAGAAACAAGTCTGTCGGGCACGAAAATCTTGCAGTTCAATGGAACTATGATCTAAAAACTAAAATGCTTTTCCTTTTCTTTTCAGAATTGCGAAACTTGCGATTCAACCACCAAGAGCTGCAAGAAATTGATATGGACGTGAATAAAATGACTACCACTACGAGCACAACAACACTAACAGACTTCGAAAAATTGTTCGAAAATAGTTCAGACATATTCCATGATGTAAATGGCTCCTTTTCACTTTGTTCAGAACTGGAATATAGTGATTACATACTCAATGACACTAATTGTTCCTCTGGCTCTTTATTTTCGGGCCAAGCTGGCACCATGCATAACATAGCTGCTCTTTTATCTCAAGTAAGCATGTGTATCGTCTTCATCGTGGGACTGTGTGGCAACACGCTGGTCATATATGTGGTCACGAGATTCTCTAAAATGCAAACTGTGACCAATCTCTACATACTGAATTTGGCGATAGCCGACGAGCTTTTCGTGTTCGGAATGCCCTTCCTCATAACAACAGCTTTACTCTACAGATGGGTATTTGGATCAGTAATGTGCAAACTGTTTTTCAGCATGACTTCTTTGAATCAGTTCACAAGTTCGATATTCCTGACTATACTTAGTGCTGATAGGTACATAGCAGTTTGTCATCCAATCACTTCTTCAAAAGTGCGAACACCCATCATTTCAAAGCTGGTTTCGGCAACAGGCTGGTCTGTTTCTGCATTAATGATAGTACCCGTGATAATGTATGCAAACATACTTGAAGTGAATGGCGTTAAAAATTGCAACATTATTTGGCCGGACAGATTTGAGATTTTTTTCACATTATATTCATTTATGCTATCTTTTGCCATTCCAGTATTTTTCTTTATCGTCCTATATTCGTTAGTTTTGCATAAACTAAAGAGTGTCGGTCCTAATAGAAAAACAAAGGAGAAGAAGAAGTCACGAAAGAAGGTTACGAAAATGGTACTAACAGTAATTGCTGTGTACGTGTTCTGTTACACTCCTTATTGGGTACTGCAAGTGTCACTCATATTCTCAACGCCAGGAGAACACCAATCCTCGTTCAAGAAATACTGTTTTCTTATAGCATCTCTGATGACTTACGTCAATTCTGCGATAAATCCAATTTTATACGCCTTTCTGAGCGATAATTTCAAGAAAAGCTTCACAAAGGCATGTATTTGCGCTACCAGAACGGATGCAAATAGTTCCTTGCAAATAGAAACCTCAATTTTCCCTTGGAGGAATCGTGGTGGTTCTTCCATGCCGTCTCGGTCTTACAGGGATCGAGAGAGCTCCATTACCACCTCCATGTTAACGACGACTAAGAACACGCCCAACACTCTTCCCCAGTTGAATGAATTCTCTCAATCTGCCCCTTTGAAAGAATTGGATGAAATTTACCAGGACTGTTCGAATGGAAAGTGCGATAACAAAACTCCAACCTCTCAACTCTAGAAGAAAACATCAGGTGATTTCTTGTGATGTGAAACTAAATATTCCAAAGCTACTCATAAAAAATTCTCATTTAGTTGTAGATTAAAAATTTACGTCCCTTTTTGTGTACTTTCAGAATCCGGATTATGAAGACTGAAAGATGGATTCATTTCCTGAGATGTTACTGCTAATGAGGAATTTTTTTTATCTACCTGTGTAGAGAACCCATTCGCTACATACTTCTCCATAGTTTACTCAAATTCAGTTTGTTATCAGATTACCATTTAATTATTTTTAATCTGAAGGAAGTCTACTTCTTCCAAAACCTAAAATTCTAGATTATGCCACTTTGTACAATATTATGAATTTCTTTATAAATAACCTACGTAGATATCCTAAGAAAATAATATATAATTTATGGATAAGTGAATTCATACATTGTTGATTGAATTGATTGATAATACGTATGTATTTATTAGTAAAAGTGTAAAACATTTAATCGTATTTGATAATTAACTTAGCAAGTAATTTGAATTCCATAATTAATATATGTTACAATTGTTTTTTTCCAAATTGCGTACACACAATCAGAATTCTGCTACTTGCAGTTCTTCTCTAAATTCAAAACAGTAATTCTCCAATTACTTATGTTAATTCAACCAATTGTAGTTTTCGAATTTCATGTTATTTTCAAAATTTACTAATTGGTCATTGTGTACTCAGACAAATTTTGAAATATTTACATGCATTACTAATAGTAAAGTTTCTTAGTTGATTTATGTGAAATTATTAAATAGTGAAAAAATCGATATGTTTTTATGTGACTGTAAATAATATGAATCTTAGTGAAATATAGCACAAATTTGTAACTTTGTGTTTTCTGTATAGTTTATTGTTAAATATTGATTGGTAGTTGCGTCTCGAGCCCAATACTGTCTGCCTGGTCACTATAGTCCCTTTTATAGTGTCTATGTACGTCTAAACGATGCAACTATCTCTGTAATATTTAAGCAAACTGGAATCTTTGTAGCAACAAAAGAGCAATCTCGTGTTAAATGATCCCATAAATTATGGTGTAAATTACGTTGTAAAATACTGAGGCTGCGGATACAACATATTAAGAAATTCAAAGACCTTCCACGAAATAATTATTTATTCTCCTCTGTTTTTCTTGAGATGGAATAATTATAATGGGAATTGTGTCTATATTTTTCTAAAACAAAATCCAATTTTATGCAAAACTATTCTTATAACATGTTATAGTTTCAAATGTACATGATTATTTTATTATTTTAGCTAAAGACTAATGTTCATTATAATTTTATGTAAATGTAATACAGCTCTGCCAGTAGTTTAAGTATGTGAAATTCATCTCAAAGCGTTCAGTATAACTTGTACTGATGCATTATTCTTCTAAATACATTTGCATAAACAATGTACCAGGATAATGAATTAGAGAGTCAGTTTCTATTCCAACATTCATTTACAAAATTTGTTCATTCAAACTACAAAAATGTTTAAGTCCTTTCTTTTCAAACACTTCTTCGATTATTGTCTACATTTCGTATGGTTTAACATGTAATTAGAGTAAATTATTTAACTTCCTTTGACGATATCCTGATCTCCGGATAGGCTTAATGTATACTGTATTGTCCAAATCAAGATATTATGATAATCAAGTTTGACAATAGGTATGTCTTTGAATTATGAATCATTGATTACAAAGATGACTTCTATGGTAACGCATCCCAGTAATGTATTCCCGAGCGTGCTTCCTGCCTGCTAAGGTGCACGAAAAGGAGCACACTAATCTTCATCAGGGAGTAATTATGTTGTCGGAAGCATTCCGTACTTTTCCTAGTGGCTGTCCAAACCTCTGATAATTTAGAGTCTAAAAAGTAGGTACGCTGTTCTAGCAAGTCATAGACTGAAAATAATTAAGCGAAATCATCATCTAGTTCATACATTTTTCATACATATAGAATATGAAATGATTAATCTCATATATCAGGGTAGTTATTCTGGTTAGTTGTAAAAGATTTAATGTATACCATTTCATTATATCCTGTAATTGCTAAGCAACTAATGGATTTAGTTTCATCTAGAAAATATTTTTCCAAACAATGTTCAATGTTTTCCCTTTCCAAAAATAAAGTTTAGCGAAGTTGTATTCATGTTGTTTACCTCACATTATTATGTAAAAACAGAAAAATAAACCCTTCATAATGATTTGTTTTGAACCTCCCTCGGATAATATATCTTGGTACAATTTTGTTTTGAGATAACTTTTAGTTTATTTAATTAAAAGATGATCGCTAATGGTATCTTCGTGATTGTTATGTGTAAAATTATAACTATTGGTTTGTTAATTATATCAATTTTTTTTTTTATTATATATTCTGAAAAAAAAAAATGTCTATTATTCCATATCTATTCCCCTTGACGTATATATTATGATGAACGATTATGGGAAAGGATTTATTAAACACTCATGAGTAAAGAGTTTATCGCCAATTAGTTCCTGTACATATCTGTCAACTTTCCTGGTTGACTAAGAATATACAGTCAAAAACTATTGCCCATGTTTAAAAAGTGAACAAATTCACCAGTCTGCAGGCGGTTTAAAAGGTTGCTTATGTTATATAACATGTAAATAATACATGAAACACATGAAAAAAATAGTCACAATACCAGTGCATGCATCAGACATGAGTTATGATTTCTGTTCAATTTAAAATAGCTAGCAGAAGTGCATGAAAACAATTTTGAAACGGATTAAAATCTCAAATGAAAATATTAACATTTTAAACTTATTAGGAGAATGAAGAGAAGATAGGTCCTCTATAAATATTTTTTAGTTTTCTCTTTAAATGAGCTAATATTTTTAAACACACTAGGTATTTCACCGTAGCTTTTTCAGATTTCTTCCACGTTTTTTTTAACGCAGTTAAATAGAAAATTTTGGATTTTTTTTTGAAAATTTTAGTCATCAAAAAGTTATACTAACAAAAAAAAAAATCAGCAAGGAAAATTAAAAAACGCTCTCGCGGCATTTTTAGAAATGTTCTAAGAATTCCAAAACTGTCTTCGTTTTCATTCTAGCATACACACTCATACACTTCTCGTTTTTTGAAATTTAAAAAAAAAATGAAAAACTACATTTTCTTTTCGAAAACTAAAGCCAAAATCGAAAAAGTTACACGAATAAAATGTTTTTTTTTGCGAAGTCTCAGAACGATCGGTTCACAAGTAAAAAAAGTTTTTTCAAAAGTGGGTTGACCCCCTTAACACGTTTGTGTTCTAAGCTATTATGTGTATATTTGTTTCAGTGCTCTTATCGGCAATGTACATGATGGAAGCATGTAAGAGGACAGAAATTTCAATCACGTTCCCACCCTGAGTATGTAACATTAAGGAAATTTCCACTCCTGGCCAGCGAATAGCATTCTTAATGTATTTTTTACAAGTTATTAAATACGATGTACTATTGTGATGGATAAAATGTTTTCTCTTAATTTGCATAGAATAAGTGTTTCATGAGCGAAAGGGTTAATGGATAACTGCAATTGAAATATTGCAGATAATAAGTGTCGTTTATTGTTTAACTGTATTGCATATCGTTACCTAACATTACTTTTATCTCTCTAAATAGCAAAAAAAAAAAACAATTACTGAATAAAAAAAAATACAAAGTATTCTCATAGTGATTATATACTTCAGCTCAAGAAATTAGACATGCTTTCATTTGTAATCCCAAACAGTAGAATTCCATTTACCTTTTCTCTGGTGTTCCCATTTCCATTCCCACAAATAACAACAATAAAGTTTATCTAGGAAGTGTTCTCACAATCCAGACATGACAATGCTATTCATAATGTTATTGCACCAACTTATTGGGGAATATTTTATACAAATTCAATTACAGCTTTAGAAATATTGCGAAGGAGGCAAATAGCTTGGAGTTTCCATGGTAAACATGTTGTGACAAATACTCTGATAATATGCCTGACAAATAACCTAAGCTTAAAATATTGTCGTGAATAGGTACAATCTGCTATTGATTTTGATGAACAGACCAATATTGTATGATCATCTAAGTACTTAATTTACTGTAATGGAAAATGGTTACCACAATTGAAAAGCTTCTTTAAAATATCCTTTCCAAAATTTAACAAAAAAAACCTGCGTAGTGTAGACTATATACGCTAGAGTTTAAGTTTTGATGTGCCAAGTGGTTCTTTAGGTGATGGTACTGAATGATCAGCACATTTAGGCAATGCAATGAATTAGAATGTTTACTAGTCTATTTAGAAAAGAAAAGATTCAATTCCCTAATGCAACAAATTCAAACGGTGAATTCAGATGTTTTTGAAACTGATATTGACAATCCAATATGAACTGCTTATTGATTTTTATAAATAATGCAGTTTATCAGTATATTTCAGTATTCCAAGGAAATGGCACGGAGAAATAATTATCATTAGCAAATTGATTAGTTTATAAAGGCTAAGTTAAAACGAATATTATTAAATATGATTATGAGAAAAAATAAAACAACCGAATAGTTAAAATATATATTTTTTGAAGACAGTATTTGTCCATTAAAAACAAGAAGAATATAATCTTTATAGCGGAGAAAATTCCAGAGGAAGTGAGGATAACGGACCAAGGTCCATTATCTTTACTTGGTTAAATTCCTGTCCATTATCTCTCCTAGCTTCTTTTCTGGTCCGTTATCTTTACTTAGTTAAATTCCTAATATTGAAACAATAATTGGAATTGAAACAATAATTGGAATAGAAACAATATTTTGGAATCATAGATTAACTTCTGCTGATATATACACTAATAATGTAGAATCATTACAATTATCAGTTATACGGATGTATATGTATACAAATTAAAGGAAACTTTTATTAAGAACTAATGGAAACTATGTTGTTTTTCATAAATTCTTTCAATTACCATATATCTGGTGCGTTATCTTTACTAGATTCATTTCGTGTCCGTTATCTTTAATTGGTTCATTTCTGGTCCGTTATATTTACTTGTTCAAAAATTCCTTCAAGAACTACGTGTGAGGGATTGAGTTCCATTAAGGGGTGGATCCAACTAAGAAATTAATCATTTATATATAAATATGACCAAAGCGATTTAGCTTAAAAAAATGTAACACTATCGAAGTGACAGTGGAATAAACACTGACGAGTATTAAACATTATTGAAATTTACTCGATAATAGGCTAACAATAGCTGATAACGGAAGAAAAATAGTTTTTTTTAGATATGATAAAATCCCATCTACTTAATGGAAATCCATCTTAACTTAAAAATAAACACAATATATTTTTTGTCAAATGCTGGATTGAATGATGCAAGGAACATTAATTTTCTCATCAATATTTGAATACATGTTTTTAAAGGAGAAGAGATCAATAGTTAAATATTGATTATGAATAATGAAAGATTTTTGAAAAGGCTAAGATCACTTATATATCATTTAGGTTTAAGGTAAGGCTTATTATATAAAATATATATCGAAATAATTTAAATATTTACATCCTAATTGATTTTCATCATACCAGCATAATTATTTAAAGTGTATATGTGCCTTACAGTGAATGTGAAGCCATAAATGGTAGAACGGAATGACTAGGATAAAAATTAACTAAAATAACAACTAACTAGTAACTGAAAATTACACTCACACTCAATACAAATTGATTTTATTTATATTTTTAGTTAGAATTTTTCAGTTGTTAACATAATAGATAAACTTGTGAAAGGGAATGGTTCAAGCATTTTCTCGAAAAATTGAAGTTGCCATCATTTTGTTCTGTGATCAGGGAAGAGATTTAGCATTCAAATTGGCTAGAATGTGTTAGAAAACCACAATTAAATAAGTAAACAAGTCGTAAGATATTAATCTACGTAGCGATCCAACGCTTTAGATTCTAGTAATAATAATAAACGAGACTTTTTTATCTGTGTAATGAACAGGAGAATTAGTCATGACCCTTTTCAGAACACGGAATAGAGACTCAAGGTTTACATTCAGATAGAATTTGGCCTTTCTTGGAGCCAGCCCCGTGTTACCTACCCAATTGGATATAATAGCAGGCAGCAAGGGAGCAACGATAGCGCAGTGTGGGATCCAAACTGACCGCTTTGGGGCTAATTCTACTCCGATGTAACTGCGCAGAACTACTCTGAACACCTGCTCCTATTTGCCTAGCGCGCTGGCTGCATAACTGCGGATGCGCGGGCCTTAGTCAAAACTGCCATAATAGTAATATAATATTACAGTCGTGGCTAGGGGCCGCGCATCCGCAGTCAGGCAATGAGCTAGACAAATAGAATCAGGTGCCCAGGGTAGTTCTGCTCAGTTACGCCGGAGTACAAGCATCTCCAACAGAGGTTAGTTTTTCACCAACGCTGCGCTCTTGCTGCACCATGACTGCCGTCTACCCCGATCGGCTTAACCACTGCATTGAACCAGCTCCTATTTTCAATAGAGTAGTCACCCATTCACTATCTGTATATTGTACGAGTCTACTCTAAGCATTTATTTAGTCTCTATCATCTGTAACATTATGTGTTCAGGTTGAACTGCAATACAATTACTATTTGCAAGTAACCCAACGCATCATTAATCGTAATTTCATAACAAGTACAAGTACATCATCACAGTTGCACCTTCCTCTGATAGTACATCATCACAGTTGCACCTTCCTCTGATATTACATCATCACAGTGACTCTTTTCTGTGATAGTACATCATTACAGTGATTCCTATCTCTGATAGTACATCATCACAGTGACTCTTTTCTGTGATAGTACATCATTACAGTGATTCCTATCTCTGATAGTACATCATCACAGTGACTCTTTTCTGTGATAGTACAACATCACAGTGACTCTTTTCTCTGATAGTACATCACCACAGTGACTCTTTTCTCTGATAGTACACCATCACAGTGACTCTTTTCTCTGATAGTACATCATCACAGTGACTCTTTTCTCTGATAGTACATCATCACAGTGACTCTTTTCTCTGATAGTACATCATCACAGTGACTCTTTTCTCTGATAGTACATCATCACAGTGACTCTCTTCTCTGATAGTACATCATCACAGTGACTCTTTTCTCTGATAGTACATCATCACAGTGACTCTTTTCTCTGATAGTACATCATCACAGTGACTCTTTTCTCTGATAGTAAATCATCACAGTGACTCTTTTCTCTGATAGTACATCATCACAGTGACTCTTTTCTGATAGTACATCATCACAGTGACTCTTTTCTCCGATAGAACATAATCACAGTGACTCTTTTCTCTGATAGTACATCATCACAGTGACTCTTTTCTCCGATATGATTACACATTGTATAAAAATAAGTCACTATCAAAGTCATCTTCTATGGAGGATACAAATACCCTCTACAATTACAAAGTCTAAATACACAACAGTAGACAGAAATAATATTCGTAGATGTGCCAACTTTGAAATAAGTTTAAAAATCATATAAATTATTATTAACAAGAATATTTATTTTTAAGATGCAGCTACTGAGAATAGCTTTTCATGAAGATCCGATCAAAATATTTGGCAAATTGTGAATACAATATTATATACATAGAAAAATACTGAATATTACTAAAGAGTTTGAAATGTTCCTAATTGAGTGACAATTTCCTGATAACTTGAAGCAGTGACACTTCAGAAGTTCAAAAGAGACCAAAGTGCATTTTAAGATGAAATCATGCGAGGAAGTCAATCGGAGAATCAAAAGCCACACTAAATTCAATAAGCTTTCCTCAGCCAAAATATTGTTAGGAGAGCCTTATTGTATCGCCCAAAATAATATGAGGAGAACCTTATTATATCAGACGGCCATGGAATAAGAAAAATATTTTGTTCTTTAACGCTAGAAGATAAATTGACCGTATAAGTTAGAATAAATTACATTAGTCAATTGATTCATCAAGGAGCGTTACAAGAACCTAACAACTTATCAAGAACCTAATTCATGGACTGTTCTCACCTTTAGAAATTTCTTATTGATTCATCATGAGCAGCCACTTTCCGAGTACTATGAGTACGATGAAGTGTCTAATTATAGCATGCTATGTTGCTCTACACAATATACATTAAAAATGTTGCTTTATTATCTAATTCAACTTAACAATTATAATAATTAATAAAAATATACCGTAATTAAAATTCTTCTCTATTTATGATATATATTAATATATTTATATTGTCAATTAATGAAAAGGTTTTCAAAACTTTCAATTTTTCTCTTCAACGGTTTTCATTTTAACTTGTTGATTACGTATTGGTACACATTTATTTCACTGTGTATAATACTGATAGATTTAGTAGTAGAAATATATACCACAGTCAATATTTTAAAATGGAATTGAACTTTGACAATGTGTACCACAGGTATACCACTGTGTTACAGACAAGATCACTAAGTACACAAATAGATACTCAACTTCTCTCGTTATCGTGGGACATGTGATACAAAAGCAACTAGAATATGTGCACTCGGAAGAGCGCATACCTTCGCTACCGCTTCAACCCGTTCTCTCCTAAACTTAATAACTGCTAACTGGATAATAACAATCGTCCCACCAAGTTTCATGCAATTTGGTTCTATACCTTTTGAGTTATGAATGATCATGTTCTTGACCTTTGACCGGGTCACTCTCAAAATTCTACTAGCAGGTAACTGGATATGGACCAATCGTTTCATCAAATTTCAGGTAATTTAGTTGAACACTTTTTCAGTTAAGCGAATAACAAGTTGATAAATAAATAAATATACCACATTTAAAACATGACCTTCCCGCATTCTGCAAAGGTAATAACCGGAACTTGTAATTTTTGAAAAATAAGTTACACTGAGAAAAATAAAGAACTCCAACTGATGCACCCAGGAGTTTCAAGTTCACCTTATGGCTTTGTCTATAAAGCGAGACACTTTAGTGCATCGACATATAGTTCATCGAACTGATCCATTTCAAGGCATCCAAACTATAGATTGATGCACTAAGGTGTCTCGCTTTAGAGACAAAGCCATATTGTGAATTCGAAACATCTGGGTGCATCATAATTTTCTGAGTGTAGGCATAGACTGCATTTTGAGCATACGTAGTCAACATTTTAAATTAGTTTATATTTTGTTAACCATATAAGTTAACTTTTTAACAAAATCTAGTATTAAAGAAACACTGCCAAATAATTTATCCGTCAGAACGAATCTTCAAGCAAAAATCAAAAACGTTGGGGAATTATATGAAGGAATTATATATTCATTAGAATAAGAATCCGTGACGCTAAAGATAACTTTTCTAATAAAATCACCATTACACAGGAATCTTCCACCTGAAACACCAAATGTTTTAACAAAGAACATCGTCAGGATGAGGATATTGTAAGACATCTCTCTGAAATTCCACAGTATCCAATTAGCTCGTTCGTAGTTTTTAATCCTGAAGCCTTTACGTGATTTGGAGTTTTCATTTTCAGATTAAACTGACTTTCCAAGTAAAAAATACTTTGAATGAAGCAATAAAGAGACGCGAAGGCATCCAAAATACGTCAAATGAAGCGATAGAGGCCGAAGCCAAGTATTTGAAACGTGTCAGAGGAATCAGATTTTGACTCTTTTCATCAGTTCTGAAATGAAGTTTTGGCGAAAATAGTTGAAGGCAATTTAGGTCACACTCAGATACATTCAATATACCAAGGGAGATAATATTGGAAGGTGCGTCTTGATTAATGTGAGTATAATGATAATTTAAGTGAAATAATGGTAGCATAATGCATCTGTCTAACTACAAAACTGTTTGCTACAGCTGAGCTTAGACAAATTTTGTCTAGGTCTTACGAGATCTTACAAGTTAAAACATGTTATTTCATGTAATTGATGGAAGAATTCTAGGAATAGTTAGAAAGATTAGAGTTTATCTATTTTACAACTAAAAATAAGAGTGCTCTTCGTATTTAATGAACAAAAAACATATCAAAGTATGTGTAACTTGAATATAAGCCACTTTATTCAAACGAGTACTAATAAATGAAGAAAAGTGTGTTCTGATTGATAATCACAAGATGCAGAATATAACTGGATAGACTGGAGAAGATGAAGAACTGACCATACAGGAGTTTGTGCAGAATTGGACAGACTTTAGTTGGGGGTCAATTACGGGTAAAATAATTAAGAGTAAACTAAAATGGCAACGATTAATTAATAATAATATAAATAGAAAAAAGTGTAAAATGTAATAATATAATTTAAAAACGCCCAATTACGGGAAATATAATTAAGAAACACATAATTAAGAATCTCATAAAATGTGAAAAAATAATTACTTGTAAATTAATTTGATGTAAAATAATAGTCAACCAAATAATTAGGAAAACTATAGTTTCAAAACTATAATTTTTAGTAAAATAATTGTAAAACTATCAAAATACAATAATATAATTAACGGTAAAATAAATTAAAACATTCAAAATGAGGAAAAATAATGACAAAACCTATAATTACCAATTTTTTAATTACGAAACAACTAATTTGAAAACGCATAATTATCGATAAAATAGTTAGCACAAGTGTAATTAGCGCAAGTGTATTTAGCGCAAGTGTAATTAGCGCAAGTGTAACTAGCGCAAGTGTAATTAGCGCAAGTGTAACTAGCGCAAGTGTAATTAGCGCAAAAATGATCTGAGAAGCTCCACCCATTTCTTTTAGATCCAATGGCAACGCTGGATACCTTCGATGTCATTAATCTTTTTTACTTAACGTCATCAATGAATAGAACCAATCACGAAATAAGACGTTCAAACGTAGTGTTTAGTGTGTAATTAGCACAAATTTAATTAGAGCAAAATAATTAGCGCAAATATAATTAGAGCAAAATAATTAGCTCAATATAATTAACGCAAATATAGTTTGAGCAAAATAATTAGAGCAAAATAATTTGCGCAAATTTAATCAAAGCAAAATAATTAACGCAAATATAATTAGAGCAAAACTATTAGCGCATTATAAGTAACGCAAATTTAATTAGAGCAAAATAATTAGCGCCAAAATTCTCTGTTTACTGCCTAAGTACTCTTTACATATATACACTTAAAATGTCATATTTTTGTGTCAGTAGTATTTAAGAATTCTCATTATATAACTAAACAAATTCAGTTAATACAAACAACCTTTCTTAACCGAGCTGCCTACGATTATTTTAGCATACTGCTAATATACATTCTCTACATTTGTATCTGATTTAAATTTCTATAATAAAACACTGAGAAGTATATAACAGATACAAAAAAATCGTAATTTGAACATGAAGTAATGACGTCAGTAGTATGCGGCTCGGTTAAGAAAGATTAGTTTATATTAACTGAATTTGTTAAGTTATATAATGAATAATGAAAATTCTCAAACAATACTGACACAAAAATATGACATTCAAAGTGTATACATTATGTAAAAAAAATACACATGCAGTTAAAAGAATATTTTTTGCGCTTATTATATTTCTCTAATTAAATTTGCGCTAATTATTTTGCTCTAATTATTTTGCTCTATTTGTTTTGCTCTAATTATGCTTGCGCTAATTATTTTACTTTAATCATACTTGCGCTAATTATATTGCTCTAATTATACTTGCGCTTATTTTTTTGCGCTAATTAATTTATTGTTAATTAATTTATTGGAAATTTGGAGTTTTCTAATTAATTTTTTCTTAGATATTTTATCACAAGTTGTGCGTTTTATTTTTATTTTACTGGATTTTTACTGCTTTCGTATTAAATTGTTGCAAAATATTTTTTCCTAATTAACTTTTTTGAAATTATATTACTCCATTTTATGTGTTTTATAAATATTTTACGGCATTTCATTTTTTTTCCAATTAATGTGTTTTCTATTGTTTTTATTGCATAATATTTGTTTCTAATTATTTCATTTCAAATTATTTTTACTAAATTTTAGAATGTTTTGAATTATTAGTTTTGTAATTATTTTATCAGAATTTATTATATTGCATTTTATTTTTTTCTAATTAATGAGTTTCTAAATTTACGGTTTTCATATTGGTTTACCTGATTTTATTTTATCACAAATTGATGTCACCCGAATCAGAATTGGACAAACTTTAGTTGAATCAGAAATGGACAGACTTTAGTCGATTCAGAATTGGACAGACTGGACTTTGTGCAGAACTGTGTAGGCTGAAGTTGATTTAAAACTGAGGCAGGAGTTTTTGAATAACGGGACATATCTGAGTTTTGTGATTTAGCAGAACTGAGCAAGTGTCAACTATTTCAATGGAAGACCAAGTTTGCATCCATTACTTCTTTCGTCCTGATTGAATCTCAAATAAATAAATTCCAACAGTTTTGGTAGAGCTTTTTTCTTGTTATTTAGAATTCAAATTATAATTTTTTTTTAGAATATATCTATCTTTGCGTTTCTTGATATGGTTATGGAAAAGATTTTAAGGTATTTTTTCAATCCATTCCTTATTCTTTTGTTTAAAAAAGGTTCTTTTGAAATGTGTGCGTGCGTCGGCACAACTCGAAAATATGAATGATTAGAAGCAAAATATCATAAAGTAATGCAATATGTACTAAATATTTACAAATTAATATGATATTTCAATAAAAGGATGATGAAAGTTGCTGAAATCTTTTTAATGATTTAGAAGTAATTATCATCAACTAAATTAATTTACAGTTAATTTTAATAAAAAAATATTATAAATAAATCTGGAATTGTATTCAATTCAAATTATCATCATTTTCTGCTGAACAGGATATTGAATTAAAATTCATTTCCTTAAGCCACAGTAATAGCTAAACTTACCTGATTTCATTAACATAAAAATAAATATATAAAGTATTTTATAAGATTATCTGTAATGTACAGGTGCTAGTAAACAGCTGCAAATCATAACACCTGCATTGCTATTGATTAGACATGCATGTGTTTGTGATAATGTAGCTGTGGTATATCAATCTTAGGGACCTGCCTGCGTGTGTAAGTAATATCATTTATAGGCAGACAAAATATTAATAGTAATGTATAAGGAATCATTACTAGTAATTTGCAAGAAAGTAATCTATGATCTAGAAGGCTTCTCAGAGAGAGATTTAGTATATAGTATGTTGGGGTCATACATGATTGAGTGACCCCCTCCCCCCTTTAATCTTCCATGGCCCCACCATTAGCACTCATTGTGTTATTACCTATGTATCCGACACAAATGACGAGGAAATTATATAATATGATTACAAATAGGGTCTTTGTTGTTAATGTTCTCAGTAACGAGAATATTGTTATGGCTTTATAATAGAAGGGGGAAATAATATTGTGACTGATTTTTATATTGGTGCATGAAAAGAGCAGTCACTTGCAGTGTATCCTTTGATGTATACAGAGTACATTTTGATGTACCCTGGGTACCTTTTGATATATATACACAGAGTGACTTTTGATATAACCTGGATACCTTTTGATGTAGGTACATAAAGTACATTTTGATTTATTCGGGGTATGGTTAGGTCGAGAGTGAGCCAAGAACTATAAACTACTCCAGTTTCTGGATTATCAAAACTTAATGATAAATCAAACCGTATTAAGAACTGAGTGGAACTGGTTATTTAAAAAAAGCCTTCTATTATATTTCCAGGAGTTGTATATCATTCCTATTCTACCGGGTTGAGACTTTATCAAGTTAGTTTTATGAAATTAACTGATTGAATATCATCCTTTTTATAATTGGAGGGCAAATATACGGAGTGTACTAACCCATATTCAGGGCCTATGATAATATATTATTGCTATGATAGAAATGGGTAGACACGTGATTGTATCTTCTGTCTCAAAGAATCCAATTTTTTGTGAATCCAATCTCTATCTGTCAAAATGGAAATGGCTTTTTGAAATTCCAGGCATGTCCAAATTCACCTTCTGGCAACTATTTGGAAACTGAAAAAGTTGCATCTTCATAATAAATCGTATATTCATTTTTCTCAAATATACTGTCAAAGTCAACACAAAAACAAGAACAAGAACAAACAACCAAAATCCACTAGTTTATCGATTTTTATTCCCTAACCCCTCTCTTCAAACCCCCCTCCACTGTCTTGGGAGTTAGTTAGCGATGTGATATTTTACCTACCTGAGTGTTAGAACACTAGGAACACTTTAGTGAAGAAAAAAATATTTGGATCGAAAAACAGAAAATGGCTGGGACTGTCCCCTTAAATTCTAGATAAAAAAAATTGAACGAATTGCAATAATTTCTTGAAATCGTTTCCTGAAAAGAATATAATTAGAGTGAACAAAAATATATTGATGAAACATATAAAAATATTATCATATAGTAACTGACCACATCTCATTGTTCATGATATATTGATTATTGAATTGAAATCATAATTAATTCATGCAGAAAATATTCTGTGACGAAAAATGATTCAACTAAAAAAGATCGTGATTCATTATCAAATTATAAAAATAATAATATTGTTTATTGTAATTGATCTGTGATAATTCACAACAGAGTTTTTTTTTATGAAAATATTAAAAATACGATCAATATTCAGGGTGATGGAACATATCAGACGATCTGCCGGTTATATATTACACGACGGGGTATTATTCCTGTGTATCGTATAGATGACAGATGATATAGAATCAAAACACATTTAGGAGTTACTAATTTGACTACCATCAAATAAATAACATCAAATTACCAAAAGAATGTCAAAGGAATGTTCCTAATTGGAAGATTGGAAGATTGTCTCTAAATAAATGGTTTTGAAATGAATATTCCATATTTATTATTGTAAAATATCAGCGGGATATTGTATTGAAAGAATAAATGGGAATAGTTTCCAGGCTGATTTACGGGCAGTGATCGCGAGTTATTCTTTCTCGGCTGTATATTTTTCTCAACATTTTGGGCGAATATCTCAGGAGTCAAGTTATTGGAGTAGTTTTTTGTGCAATAAATGTATATATTTTTTTTGGGAATATGCAGAGACAGAAATATTATTTGGCATGAATATTCCTGAAATAGAATTTGAGAGGTATTTATGGGAGAAAATCCGTAGAATAAAATGATATAACCCTCTTTTTATTATTTTATTTTATTTGATTGATCTCAAAATAAATACAATTTTCGTTATTTTCAACGTGAAAAGTTTACCATTCGTAAATGGAAAAATATTTTAATTTGATTTTTTTACACTGTTCACTGATGTCTGATTTTAACATCTTCGACTCTTTACTCTGATAGTACATCATCACAGTGACTCTTTTCTCTGATAGTACACCATCACAGTGACTCTTTTTTCTGATTGTACATCATCACAGTGACTCTTTTCTCTGATTGTACATCATCACAGTAACTCTTTTTTCTGATAGTACATCATCACAGTGACTCTTTTCTCTGATATTACATCATCACAGTGACTCTTTTCTCTGATACTACATCATCACAGTGACTCTTTTCTCTGATGGTACATCATCACAGTGACTATTTTCTCTGATAATACATCATCCCAATGACTTTTTTCTCTGATAGTACATTATAAAATTGACATTTTTTTTTTCTGCAGTTACTGATAGATTAGAATTATGATCTCTGATCAATTTTAATACTTTATCGTTGACCGAGAGAAATCGATATCCATTTCTGTATGGAAGATACATTGTCCACCGACAGAATCTGGATATGAACTTTCCATTTGTCAGGAATAACAAATTAATTTTAATCCCATTGATAAATTTGAATGAGAATCACTCCTCTCGAGATGAAACCCAAGACGATACATCAAATAAATTAGTTATTCTTCTTATCAAATTTCTGACAAATAGTGCAATTTATCTCCATGATTAATGGCTTTGTTTGGCTGATATAACATAAAAAACAACAGCAAATAACAAGATTTTGCGTTCCATTTACGAAAGTGGCCTGATATTGCAATTTCTGCAGCCAAACGAACGACATAGATGGTTATAATTGTTGTAGAATCTTCAGAATGACTTATGTACTCTGACTAGCCAAATTACGATGAATATTGATTGTACATTTTAATTGATAGTTATTGTTATCTTTGATATTATTGTCTGTATACTGTTATTTATTTGATGATTTCTTGTTACTACTAGCATTTTACTGGCAATAACAATAAATAGCGTTAGGAGTTAGTTTAAGTGAGTTGAAAGTATAATATGAGTCTGGTGATAAGAATTCGGTTGTCGCAGAGTTTAATTACACCAGAGGATTTTAGTCAAAGGAGAGCGTTGATTGGCTAAATTGAACTTCTGGAACATAATTCAGTTGAGTATTCAATCAACTTCTCATCAATATATATCGCAATTTTGATTGTAACATTATGGTACATGTATAGAGAAATTCAAAGGTCTCCAATGGAAATTCTTGTTTTGAAGGTCCTTAGTCCAGAGATAAAGTTGTGGAGGTGATATTTGATTTTTCATTGTTTGTTCAAAAAGACTATATAACTTTATTAAAAATTATGATATCATTCTATATTATTCATATCTATTTCTAAGAATAAATAGTATCAATTTATTTATTTAAAAAACAACGTCGAGTAAAACAATCTGTTCATTTTAAATCAATTCGATTAACAAATATGATTGGAAGTATCTTAACCACCTCCAACACATATGTGTTATGATTTATAATTGCTTATCCTATATGAAAAGAAAAGTAATATGGAGAAATTCTAGACGGTTTATCTGCATCTACAACAAATAGTGGATTCACTATTTTTCTTGGCTCTTGTAAAATGCTTCAAAATATTTCTTCTCCAGCAGCAATTGCCTAACATGTCAACAACTGCACCACACCCGGAAGAAAGATCACAGTATTGTAAGCCGATACTTCAAAATAATTTTGTTATCGCCTCCGTAGAAAGGAATGAAGATAGAAAAAAACTGAACAACAATTCACAATAATTGCACAGATATAGGAACAAACTGACCCACAATATTGTACATACAGGAACAATCTGCCCCAAAATTATCTTGCAGGTAGGAACAAACTGACCCACAAATATTGTAAAGATAGGAAATAATTGAACCTCGATTATTGTAAATACAGTAGCGGACGAAATATAAGGGCAGGTAAAACAAGTTATCTAAATCTTTAATTTCATAAAGAGCAAATAACACACTGCAGTGGCGTGAATTGAAAGTCAACATTTATTCTGTTGATTTTTAATTGTTCCTCAACAGGTGATGCTGGATGAAAACTTTTCCCATAAATATTTCTCTATCACTCTGATCAGCTATTTTGAAGAATTAGTTTTATTTATAGTTTTCCCAGTGTTCGTTAGATAGGTTTTTCTTTCTATATTGTTTGAGAGGTTTATTCAGTGTACTAGTGCAGGGAAATGGTTGAGGGTAAATTATTGGTTCAATATACAAGAATCAAGTAGGGATAGATTGCGGGTTGGTTTGGATCATAGGGGAATTTGAATTCCTATATATACGATTTGTGAAAGTTAAGTTAACAATAAGGTGAACCACCACTTTGTACCTACCCTAGTTTTTCATAATTCAAATAAATTACCGTCTTCTTCATTTTAAAACTTAATCATTCATTTAATCTTTCACTTAATCATTCATTTAATCTTTCACTAATTCTTAATTCAATCTTGCGCTTCATTTACCATTTAATCTTGAAATTGCCTCATTTTTTTCGTTAAATCATGCAAATTATTATCTTTATATACTTAAATATAACAAAACACTACTTAATTGTTTTTGTTCAATGTAGTATCTAAGTGTTCATTGTCCCTTCTGCTTCAGATTATTTTAAAATTCACAAAAACGTACTAACATTAACCCTATGCGGATTGAGACGTAGGAGTCGGTAATTTAAGGCCTTCAGGATAACTAACTTCACTAGCGTTCTGAACTAACTTCACTAGCGTTCTGGAACTAACTTCACTAGCTTTCTGGAACTAACTTCACTAGCGTTCTGGAACTAACTTCACTAGCGTTCTGGAACTAACTTCACTAGCGTTCTGGAACTAACTTCACAAGCGTTCTGGAACTAACTTCACTAGCGTTCTGGAACTAACTTCACTAGCGTTCTGGAATTAACTTCACTAGCGTTCTGGAATTAACTTCACTAGCGTTCTGGAACTAACTTCACTAGCGTTCTGGAACTAACTTCACTAGCGTTCTGGAACTAACTTCACTAGCGTTCTGGAACTAACTTCACTAGCGTTCTGGAACTAACTTCACTAGCGTTCTGGAACTAACTTCACTAGCGTTCTGGAACTAACTTCACTAGCGTTCTGGAACTAACTTCACTAGCGTTCTGGAACTAACTTCACTAGCGTTCTGGAACTAACTTCACTAGCGTTCTGGAACTAACTTCACTAGCGTTCTGGAACTAACTTCACTAGCGTTCTGGAATTAACTTCACTAGCGTTCTGGAATTAACTTCACTAGCGTTCTGGAATTAACTTCACTAGCGTTCTGGAATTAACTTCACTAGCGTTCTGAACTAACTTCACTAGCGTTCTGAACTAACTTCACTAGCGTTCTGAACTAACTTCACTAGCGTTCTGAACTAACTTCACTAGCGTTCTGAACTAACTTCACTAGCGTTCTGAACTAACTTCACTAGCGTTCTGAACTAACTTCACTAGCGTTCTGAACTAACTTCACTAGCGTTCTGAACTAGCTTCACTAGCGTTCTGAACAAAGTTTAGAACATAACGGTATCTGGAATATAACCCTATATATATTTGCGACTTACCAATATTTGCGACTTGCCTATTTTTTTGTGAGACTTACCTATTTTTTTGTGAGACTTACCTATTTTTTTGTGAGACTTACCTATTTTTTTGTGAGACTTACCTATTTTTGTTAGACTTACCTATTTTTGTGAGACTTACCTATTTTTGTGAGACTTACCTATTTTTGTGAGACTTACCTATTTTTTTGAGACTTACCTATTTTTGTGAGACTTACCTATTTTTGTGAGACTTACCTATTTTTGTGAGACTTACCTATTTTTGTGAGACTTACCTATTTTTGTGAGACTTATCTATTTTTGTGAGACTTATCTATTTTTGTGAGACTTACCTATTTTTGTGAGACTTACCTATTTTTGTGAGACTTACCTATTTTTGTGAGACTTATCTATTTTTGTGAGACTTATCTATTTTTGTGAGACTTACCTATTTTTGTGAGACTTACCTATTTTTGTGAGACTTACCTATTTTTGTGAGACTTACCTATTTTTGTGAGACTTACCTATTTTTGTGAGACTTATCTATTTTTGTGAGACTTATCTATTTTTGTGAGACTCATCTATTTTTGTGAGACTTATCTATTTTTGTGAGACTTATCTATTTTTGTGAGACTTATCTATTTTTGTGAGACTTATCTATTTTTGTGAGACTTATCTATTTTTGTGAGACTTATCTATTTTTGTGAGACTTATCTATTTTTGTGAGACTTATCTATTTTTGTGAGACTTATCTATTTTTGTGAGACTTATCTATTTTTGTGAGACTTGCCTATTTTTTTTGTGAGACTTGCCTATTTTTTTTGTGAGACTTGCCTATTTTTGTGAGACTTGCCTATTTTTTTTGTGAGACTTGCCTATTTTTTTTGTGAGACTTGCCTATTTTTTTTTGTGACACTTGCCTATTTTTTTTTGTGAGACTTGCCTATTTTTTTTTGTGAGACTTGCCTATTTTTTTTTGTGAGACTTGCCTATTTTTTTTTGTGAGACTTGCCTATTTTTTTTTGTGAGACTTGCCTATTTTTTTTTGTGAGACTTGCCTATTTTTTTTTGTGAGACTTACCTATTTTTTTGTGAGACTTACCTATTTTTTTGTGAGACTTGCCTATTTTTTTTTGTGAGACTTGCCTATTTTTTTTTGTGAGACTTGCCTATTTTTTTTTGTGAGACTTACCTATTTTTTTGTGAGACTTACCTATTTTTTTGTGAGACTTGCCTATTTTTTTTGTGAGACTTGCCTATTTTTTTTGTGAGACTTGCCTATTTTTTTTGTGAGACTTGCCTATTTTTTTTGTGAGACTTGCCTTTTTTTTGTGAGACTTGCCTTTTTTTTGTGAGACTTGCCTTTTTTTTTGTGAGACTTGCCTTTTTTTTGTGAGACTTGCCTTTTTTTTGTGAGACTTGCCTTTTTTTTGTGAGACTTGCCTTTTTTTTGTGAGACTTGCCTTTTTTTTGTGAGACTTGCCTTTTTTTTTGTGAGACTTGCCTTTTTTTTTTGTGAGACTTGCCTTTTTTTTTTTGTGAGACTTGCTTTTTTTTTGTGAGACTTGCCTTTTTTTTTTGTGAGACTTGCCTTTTTTTTTTGTGAGACTTGCCTTTTTTTTTTGTGAGACTTGCCTTTTTTTTTGTGAGACTTACCTACTTTTTTTTTGTGAGACTTGCCTATTTTTGTGAGACTTACTAGATTTGAGAGAGATAGAAAGAATATTTATATATTATGTAAATATCTTTTTGTGCATACGTGTTAAAAGTTATTGTTGGGTATATACATATATATTGAATAAAAGAAACTATAATTGAATGTCTGTGTTGTCATTTCCCCGTGATAGTTTCTGAGAGATCCGGTAAACTTCTGAATAAAAAAAATCTAGTTTAGCTATCTTAGTTTTCTTGTGTGGTCAAACTCTCCCATAAACCACTACATGAATGGTGCCCAGGCCAGGGAATCTCTCAGAATAGCTGTCACAGGTGATTTAACTAGTTTGATTGTATTGTGGTTATTATTTTAGGATTTTCATTGATTCAGTTATGGCCAAGAATCATAATCTAGGTGTATTTAACAACCCCTTGTTGGACGTGTCTCCCATTTTGGAGGGACATAATGTGCCCATTGAAACTGCCACCAGTTGGATAAAAATTGGAAAGCTTTTGTAGAGGGCGTTAGTGATAAACCTCGTGTTTTGATCGATAACAAAGATACCGGCACAATCCCAAAGAGTACGTTTGGACTACCCGAACCCCGGAGTAGCAGTGGGTATGTGGTACAGGATGGCTTAGGAATGAATATAACTAACATGAACCCTTCATTGGCTGCGACGCTCATTGACAAGGCTCTAAATATTGTTTATATACTAAAACAATTCAGAGATCCTGAAGTACGTTGTGCGTTCTTACAAGGAAAGAGTGCGTCCCCTTGCACTGATGACTACCTTCGCTCAATTGACGATGTACATTCTGTGGTGTGTGCGGATATGAGTGACGAAAAACCTAGCCAGCGTAGTGTTCTTCTAACTAATGTACTTTTGAATACATACGGAGAACCAACTGGTGTTCATGGTGAGTATTTTTCTGTCCGTATGGCAAACACAAAGTGGGATAAATACTTGCAGACCATTTGCTCAAGCCACTTCTGGAGAACAAAGATGGACGCTGACAACCAAATGTATGCCAGAAAAGAGTCAAGAAGAGACCCTTCCAAGAAGGAGGATGCGGAACAAACTCAATTTGTTAACCTGAGTAAACACAAACATAAATCATTCAAGCGTTCTTGCAATCCAAAATCGAGGTATAGAACTCAAAACCTCTCCAGTGATTCGGATGTCAGTGATGCTGTGCCAGTCAATAAAAGCAAAAGGGATACTCAAACTTCGTCAGACAGTGAATCAAGAGTATCTAGAGTGTCATCTCGCTATCGGCCATATACAGAGAAACGAGATTATGGGTGGGACGGTTTATCTGCATTTACAACAAATAGTGGATTCACTATTTTTCTTGGCTCTTGTAAAATGCTTCAAAATATTTCTTCTCCAGCAGCAATTGCCTAACATGTCAACAACTGCACCACACCCGGCAGAAAGATCACAGTATTGTAAGCCGATACTTCAAAATAATTTGGTTATCGCCTCCGTAGAAAGGAATGAAGATAGAAAAAAACTGAACAACAATTCACCATTATTGCACAGATATAGGAACAAACTGACCCATAATATTGTACGTACAGGAACAATCTGCCCCAAAATTATCTTGCTGGTAGGAACAAACTGACCCACAAATATTGTAAAGATAGGAAATAATTGAACCTCGATTATTGTAAATACAGTAGCGGACGAAATATAAGGGCAGGTAAAACAAGTTATCTAAATCTTTAATTTCATAAAGAGCAAATAACACACATTATTGAAATTTTACAAGTATTTTCATATAGAGCTCATATGTATTCGTATGAAATTTCAAAGCATTTGGACGAATATTCTAGGAATAGATCCATATTATACTTCAAATACTAAATTTTGCTCTGGTCAAAAGTTAAGGGTAAACTTTGAAATATTCGCGGATATTGGCAATGAACTTAATAAATTGTGAATGATTCTTTGCTATATCACTCTAATACATCTTCTACCACAAAATTCTACAAATTTGGCACAATATGAAGGAGTTATCTATCTTCTATTCATCCTCGAGAAATGTCCACAGTTCTTCCACCTTACTTGTGTTTCTTTCCTGAGTGCAGTCTCCAATTATTATCCAAACAATCTCAATTCGATTGAGTTCAGGACTCTGTGAAAGCCAGCTCATTAGAGCAATTTCTTCATCTTCTAATAGAGTCGTAACTTTTTTTTATCTGAGTAGTAGGGTACGTTGTCTTACCTGAAACTCTGTGGTTGAGGGTCAGCAGTTTGTTGATAGGGGAGATTATGATGACAAAAGAGCTGTTTTATACTTCTGCAATAACTCCTCCTCGTAGACGAACAATGGGACCAGGTCCAGCAGAAAAAATGACCACTAAGACCATCACACTACCTCCTCCAAAACTAACCGTTTTCTTGACGCAGTTAAGAGATAACATTTCCCTTACTTTACGTTTAATTTGTACTTTCCTATAAGAACCAAAGACTTCTGTTTTCCTTCCATCATCACTAGAATGTACTTTCGACCACTAATCAATCGACCAAACGACATACTCATGACAAAACACAAATATGACTTTCCGTTTCTTTTTTGAGATTGAAATCTTCGATGCAGGGACAATTTATTGCAAACCAACTTGTTGAAGTCGAAGCGAAAAAGTAGACTGGGAAACCGTACCACCAGACATGACATCTATCTCACGAGAAATTTGACCAGAAGTTTTGAAAGTACGTTGCAAGCTTCTTCGAAGAGTTGCATGATAAACCCTCAGCAATGCTTTGGGAAGTATAACATTCTTCGGTTTGGAATTAACAACTCAATACTGCTTATGTTGAGCCACAATATGTTGCACAATCGCTTTGGACCTTCATGTGGCAATAGAAATCTCTTGCAACGACAATTAGAGACTGTATCAGAGTGGAAACTTGTGGACATTTGTTGAGGATGAATAGAAGATGGATAACTCCTTCATATTGTACAGAATTATTAGAATTTTGTGGTAAAAGATGCATTAGAGTGATATAGCAAAGAATTATTCACAAATCATTAAGTTAATTGCTAATATTTCAAAGTGTATGATGGCTACCCTTAACTTTTGACCAGAGCTATATTTATTGTTTGAAGTAAAATATGGATCTATCACTAAAATATTTGTCCAAATGCTTTGAAATTTCATACGAATACATACGAGTTCTATATGAATATACGTGCAAAGTTTCAATAATGTGTGTTTTGTACTTTTTATGAAATTAAAGATTTAGATAACTTGTTTTTGCCCACCCCTATATTTTGTCCGCTACTGTATATGTATGTACAAACTGTGCCACATTAGTTTACAGATAGGGACAAACTGACCCTCAAAAATTGTATAGTGAAAATCCTGATGGAGAGATTCATAAAATACTTAAAATTGTAAAATGCTGAAATCAAGAAATGCTGATATTAATGAAAAGGAGAAAGTATGGAAGATCAGGAATTGGAAAATAATCATGAAATTATGAACTTTTGAAAATTTAAAAACAGAAGTTGTTGAAAATCAGAAGTAAAAGGAGTCAGAAATTTGGAAAATCATTTAAATGTAGAAAAAATCTAAGATTCAGGAGTTTCAGTCTATGTATTGAATCGAATCAGAAACAATATGAATTTAGATAAAATAGAAGGGTTTTTTCCATTGATGATCTGAATTATGTAAAGTGATGATATTTCGTCATTGATGCAATAACTATTTTTGATAGAAAAAAAAAGTCTTAACTTTTTCACACACCATGTTATATATTTTTAGAATGTGATAGAAAAAAACTAATTTGCTGAAGAAAAATTATATCATTTAAATTTAGGTATTTTCAATTTATATGCACAGTTGATGCATATTATTCAACAAATTGTGATTTTTCCTTATATATAGTATTTCTATAAAATATTGTCGAGAAGTTTTAATTTTGATCCGATAATAGTAGAGGGTGTCTGAAAAATGGTTGTGATTATAGTGAGGGGTGGGAGGATGATCGCTGAACTCTATCAACAATATAAAACAATTTTTTGTTTCATACAATAAGAGTTCACAAATTATATATTTTTATTAAATATCATAATTTTATTCTATAATATAAAAATCATTTACAAATAACGTGCTATTAATGTTAGTAGTAGTGTTAGGTATTATATATTATCACAAAGAGGCCTGCGTTATAATTATATAACTAAATTTAATTTAAACTGTGATACGAAAATATGATATCAAATTACATTGAAATAAACAATATCAAATTTAATTGAAAGTTTCAATAGAGAGTTAAATTAAAAATCATTTTCGTAAAGTAATTTGAAAAAATTAATAGGAAATAAATTTAAAAATACAATTAAAAATTAAATCAAATGAATCAATACTATTTACCAAACAAAAGAGAAACTGCATTTGGCATACCATCAACTATAAGATCGTATTTATCGTAGACAATTATTGTACTATTGTATATACGAGATTAATAATTTAAGATTGGGATGACGTAGATAATTACATTTTCATCATTTCATCAATAAAAAAGGTTTATAATAATTGTTGTAGGTTTTTTTCTGATATGATCGAAAGTGTGGAACCGTCCGATAACTCGGAACTTACCCTATGTAAACTGATTTGTGATTTATAAATTCATCTCAAAATATTAGTGTTTCTGGTGGGGGAGGGTAGTGAAACTCAGTGACCAGTTGGTCTATTTATTCACACATCATGTACAGTGACTCCTAGACTCGTTCGGTACTGTAAAGTAAAAATCTAAAATAGTACATAAAATCTAAAATAGTACACAAAATCTAAAATAGTATATAAAATCTAAAATAGTACACAAAATCTAAAATAGTATATAAAATCTAAAATAGTATATAAAATCTAAAATAGTATATAAAATCTAAAATAGTACACAAAATCTAAAATAGTACACAAAATCTAAAATAGTATATAAAATCTAAAATAGTACACAAAATCTAAAATAGTACACAAAAGTCTAAAAAGTTCATCACACTGAGATATTTATCAAAATGCACGCTAAAATACAAAAGAATTCACGTAAATGTAAAATTAGCTAAATTAAGGCAGATGCCGAAACTACATCTTAAAAAAGTAATTTATTGGCGTTAAAATGGCACGTATCAGTTCTATAGAAAATGAGCGCCATGTAGCTAAAAACAAATAGCGTGACCTACTGTATTTACGATAGGTATAGTGACTCAAAAAATAAGTGATGGTTCATAGGCTCAATGTTGTGGTAATGCTACACTCTCACACTCTTAATTCATTCACAGTACAGTTTAAATGTATTAACCCTACATTCGCATTACACCCTGTGCTTACCCGAAGTTTTCAATCCAGACTAGCCAGCCGGCAAGTTGACCAATTTCATCTGTCCCACCAGAAAACTATGCACAGGCTTTTCAAAGGCATGTAAATTAATTGCTCGACTGTAGAATCACTATCTATCTATAAAATTACTCAACTCAACAATACTTCAAACGACAAACTAAATTCTATAGTCACACCTTTCCTGAAACAAATAACAAAGAAGATCAGTCTAAACAACCTATATCTGAGAGCGTCACACATTCTTCGCTTCAAGCACTAATTTAACACTGACAACCAGTTACACACAAACACCAAGCATAAGAGCGAAGAACAAGTGGACTACGTTAAACAACAACGCCATCTCGTGGCGAGTCATGCGCCCAATAAATTGCATTCGCAATTTGACTTATAAAAAAATAATTTAACTTGTGAAGTTGTCACTTCCTTATTCTTTAATAAGATAGTGATGCAGTAAACTGTGTGTATTCGGAACGCAACGTTCAAGATCATGTACCATCCAGACAGAAAACTAATATAAATGTCTTCTTTTGCATCTCTGAATTATTCAGGTCTCAACAACGCTCAAGTATAGAGAAACTGGCATTTTCGGTAGAGAAAATTAACATCATAAATGTGATATGTTTGAGGACAAATAGAATGAAGTGTTTATGTATCATTTTGACAATAAACTTTGTCGGATTATTCTGGATAAGAAGTATATAGCCATTTAAACCACTTTAATCCAATTCACCTCGACTTTATAATCTATCGTTCATTTAATTATACCATTTTCTGAAAAGTGTTAGATAGGCCATTCACTCTATATTTCGATCAATAGCAGTGTCTAGCATTTCACCTATGAAAATTTACGATGGAGCCATAGATGATTTATTTAGCTCGTTCCTTAATCTTAAAAGGTCATCCCATTACACACAGAGAAATCGAAGCATATTTTAAAGAAAAACTATCTTCTTTAATTTATTTTCTTTGGTTGAAAGTGTTACTAGAGCTTTAGATTAAAGAAAGTAGCTTTCTTTGGATGCATTTTGATGCATATTTCTTTCCTATTAACCTTTTATTTATTTCTCTTAAAGCTTTTCACTGATGAGTCGAATATTTCTTCGTTACAAATCTGTTCTGTTATTGTCTCAAATCGAAATATTGCTATGAAATTTTCGCGGGCTTTTCTGAAGTGAGCGTCATATCATTAAGCTCTTTGAAGTGATCAAGGTAGGTTCTCAGTTAGTTGCTCAGTTATGAATCCTTTCGTATATAAATTAGATATTTTCATTTATTTATATAATTATACTGAATTATTAGTTGGCAAAGCATAGTTTTTAGAACTTGGTCAGCATTTTTCCTTTAATTATAAATGTTAATACTGGTAACTAGGTATTCATAGGTTCACAGTGTCCTGCTACCTATTTTCTTGAGAAATTTAAATGCTATTTCATAGGTGACTTCTTCCTTTCATTACCCTTTAGTAATGAACTAGGCTAACGTAAGTTACAACTTAACTGAAAATCTATCTCACTGCGCCTGAAATAAGTTAGGTAGGTAGTTTTATATCCCAGCCCTACCTACTCTTATTGTTTATTTACCTAACCTAAGCTACCTATACCTAATCGCTATTTGTTCTTATTGTAATGTTTACCTTAACTAGTAGTACTATCAATTATTCAATATATTGTATGTAATGACTTAAAGTTTGTCAACTACCTAACTTAGGCTAACTAGAGTTCAGTTAAGATTGTGGCTCCAGTGTTTCAAAGTGCCAGTCTGCAAAATATGGAACATTTTTGAAAGAGTTTCTGAGGTGAACCTAAATAATATCTTAGGGATATTTTAGAAACATTGAAGGATATCTTTAATTGAATCCTATGTTACCATTAATTTAGCTGAAGGAATTTTTATATACTCAAAATTTCAGAGAGATAATCAGTGATAATTTTTGAATTTTCATCTGAGAGTAACTATCACAAATTTAACTTAGTGATAAATTAAAAAATCTGAAATTTCATTATTTTAGCTCCCAAGTTACCTATAAAAAATAAAAATTTGAATTAAAAATGGGTGGATATGTGTAGAATGGAAAAAAAACTATTTACTATTGAATCAATATAAATTAAATTACCTATTGCTCCTAAACTTCTACCTAATAGCTACTTATAAGGCTATTAATGATTTGATAAGATCTAATTTATATTTGAAAATTTGAAGATACCTAATTCTTAGGAATTTCTAAGCCAATCTGTTGAAACTGGTAAAGTGTTCACAATAGCAGAGATTACTTTTTTTGTTTTATATGATTAATATTGGAATCATCAGCTCCCAAAATCAAAAATCAATGATAATAGTTAAATATCACACTGATGCTGATGCAGAGTAGCTCTCCAGATTTATTTATCCTAACCAAATTATTGGCAATTACTTGGCTAGGATTTCTCATACTCTATTAGTTGGGAAAATTGTCACAATTGAGATAGTTATATAGCTTATATTTCCTCTTAGTCCTCTGCAGAATATGGGATATTTTAAAAACCTCTTTAACAAATAGTGAAATAATTCATTTGTTTTCAATTTCTTTCAAATTAATTAAGTTGCCTGAGTCATGAAATTTAATGTTTGATGCAGTAAATGTCTTTAAATTATATGAAATGAAGTTAACTTTGTTTAAACCTTTAATTTTTATTTTCAGGTGGAACTTCACTGCATTATATCTACAGAAAAAGACTGACCATATTCACACAAGTGGGAGAAAGTGCACTGAACTTTATTCTAAAGTCTTGAAAAGGATGAAAGTTTCTAAGAGGACACAAAAATTTCTGATCAACTGTTCAGGTGTGTTATAGCTACCTATACCTAAGCCAACTTATTCAATACATTAGGATCTATTATTGTATATGATATATGAAACAGTTAATTTAAAGTGATTTTTTTTTCTACAGATGATGAATATCAAGTTCATATATTCTGGAGGTATGCTTCACCTATACCTGTAGGAGATCAAGAATAGGGTGAATGTGTGGAGACATACATCTTCTGAATGGGAAGAAGATCTTATGCTTCTGCTGAGTGTAATTTCATTGCTATACTATTTCAATATATTGCATATAAAACTTCATTTATGTTATTTCTTCCCCAATCTATCTACAAAACTATCTTCAAAGAAAGAAATATTTATTGTAAAGCATGTAAGTCTTTAGAAAGAAGAACCAGTTTGTTAGTATAAAAGAAATTATTACTTTTTAATAAATATACATTATATTAGAGTGAAAGAAAGCTCTATTATATGTAAAGAATATTTATATTATAAATAAAGATACTAATTCATTGGTTTAAATAAATATTACTTTATATTAAATCTTTGATGCATTTATACTAAAGAAAGATACATTTATTGCAAAGAAAACATTTATTCTATTCAATGAAAAGTTTTCTTTATGGAGAAGAAATAATATATTTCTCCTAAACCACTCCTAGATTTGAAATAAATAACTAATTTTATTTGTTACAAAGAAAATTCTAAAATTTAAATCGTATTTTTTATTTGACTCAAAGAAAAGAAATCTTATATGTGAATAAAAATTTTATTTGTCCCAAAACTAGAACATTTCTTTACCAGAAAGAAAATAATTAATTAATGCATATATAAAGTGACTTTTTCTTTGGGAGAAAGAAAATTTTTTCTGTGTGTACTTCCACACAGATTAATTCATTCTGTGATTCGAATTTTTGATTCTTTACTAGAAGCTTCGAGGCAGGACGGAATCTGATAACCAAAAGCTTTAGGTAGTCGTGTTCAAAACCATCAAAACTGAAGAGAAGAAGAATCTTCGAGTCTTTACCTAGAAGCTTGCAGGCAGGATTGTGCTTTAAATGATATTAAACTCTATAAGCTATAGGACTTCTTGAGAGGTTTCTATTCGATTCAAATTTTATTTCATTTCAAACCATTTCTAATTTAGTTTCTGAGTTCTACTATTAAAATATGTTAAACGAGCCGAAGTTAGGAAAGGGAACTTTCAACAGTCATTATCTTTCATGATTCAATTAAGGTCATCAAACCCATTGAATTCCTCATAAAATGATGAATATAATAAAGGCTACAGAAATGTTTTTATTTCGGTTAATAGCTTTATAAATTAGCTTATGAAGCTGCCAAGATTCATAATCGTTTTCTTCAATAAAGAGAAGAGTGTGTACGAGTCCAAAACTTTTGAATTATCAGTAGTACTGGTAACCTTTCAAATAATTAATAAAAGTGCCAACCAATGGCAAATTAAATCATAAACTAAAATGAGTTATTCTATCAGTGGCCGGTCAGTTGATTGTAAAATTACAAATCAATTATTGATTGTTCACTGGCCTCAAGTCAATTCAGTTCTATAAAAATTGATTCCTAGTAAGTTACATTATTCTTGGTCAAATTATTTCCAACATAATATGGTGTATTGATTATTTTTTTTAATTTATATAGAGCTTCATTTACTATCAACTCTCCATTTTTCTTTTTTAATACGAGATGATTAATACGTGATCCTTTTAACACACATTTCAATCTGAATTTGACTTTTTCGCTCATAAGCTTTTCTTCTTTCTTTAATATTATAACTGGCTGACGGTGAGAGACTATGTTCATGGAGCCACTTTCTTATTCATTGCTCCTTATCCCAAGCAACCATGACACATTGTGTCAACATGGGCACTCGATGGTTAGGTGGGCAAGAGATGGCAGACTGAAAAGTAGCCTAGAAATTACATGGGGTCAATGTGGTTTTCCATTCTCATGGAATGTTACCTTGGGAGAAGGTTGGTTTAATATGGCGAATCCATACCATTAAATTGTCATATTGGCCCAACCTGATTGCTATATAGCGTATAGCAATGTATATCGGCAACATCTTGGGCCAAGATTGTTTCAACATAACAGCGCATGCTGTTACCATGTTGGCCCATTTTGCAAATAACCACACGGTACCAATATGATTTGTCAACCTAGTGCCCACATGGCCCCATTAACTTGTGTTGCTTGGGATATGTCTCTTGTAAATCTCCATTCCCTCTGTTGTCAGTGAAATGATTTTTGTTTTGAAGCAGAGCACTTACAATAATAATTGACACTTTAATACGGTGAAAATCAACTGTTCTAAAATTGATTGGAATTGGTATCAATTGACTTAAAACTAATTGACTGTGAATAAATTGACCTTGAAAAAATTGACCTAGAACCATTTGACCGCAAATACATTAACCTAGAACCAATTGATGTCAAAAAAATTGACTAAATGTATTGATTTAGGTCCAATTGGCTGTAAATAAATTTACTTTGAATCAATTGACTGGGAACCAATCAATCTTAATCAATTTGTGTGGGAATCAATTGAATGAAATCACGATTTTAACACGACAAATGCATTTAATTAAATAATTATTACAAGATTCTTATTTTTGTATATTATAATGTCGAATTACCTATCAGATCAAATCAGAACAAATATTAAATGTTCCATTATTATAGTTCTAATCGGCTGTTCAAATAAAGTTTATTCTCCGTGAGACAAGAAGCCTCTTCATTCACCCAAATGAACTTACGAGGCAGAACTCTTAGGAAGAAACATAAATATCCTCTTTACATCAGGTTTTGAGAGTAAGAAATGGCCACGTAAGAGTTCCCTATTGTGAGATGGAGGATGCTAAGTAATAATGTAAGTACCTATAATATTATCCAGTAAATGAATGCATAGAAAAAGGTGCTTGTTTATTTGGAGGGAAATGCATGATTTACTATCAGAGAATATAGCATCTGATTTTTCTCTACGCCAATCTACGCGGTTTATCGGTAGGTTCTATAATATTCCCAACACAATCAACACCTGGTCATTCCTCAATGCAATTAGTGTCACTTTTGTTAATATAGCATCAACAGATCATTCTTTGGAAATAAAAGTCAAAACTAGTCGGTAATGGAAGCGGATTTGGACGAATGCCAGTCTGCAAATTGGGGCATGAAGCAAACGTGTAATGGTTCAATGGATCCGTGAAAATTGCAGTCTCGGACGTTTATCAGGGCTGAGTGGGCAATTGGAAGAACCGTGTTAGTCTTTGAAAGACAATCTGTAGGATAAAGACTCTAACTCACTCACTGTGATAGGCTTCAATATATTACATTGTAGTGTAGAGAAGTAGTCTCATGTGTTTGGAATCTCCTTCGTCCACATATATGATTGAAGAATCTTTATATTCTATATGAAACTCAAAAAAGTTTATATTCGGAGAGAATTGGAACATGAGTGAGAGAAATTAATGGTAAGTAAAGGGTCTAAGTGGTGATTAGATCCTCTATCGTAATTGCCCGAAACATCTTAAGACGAATTCTTAAATGTTTGATAGTAATTACAAAATATACATTATTTGGCATATATTTTAAGCTTATTTTCAGAAATTGAAAAACTTCTCTATTTTGTTAGATATTTAACCGTATGAATGAATGGAATCCTTCTTGAAAACTTCCATTTATACTTATGCTTTATTTATGATATATTTTGTGGTATATGCCATATTATGAGACCTCGAAATTGAACCGATTAACATGTTTTAACATCTTTTATCGTGAAATTAATTTCAAATAATTCTTGGTGCAATCTATTTGAAATCATTCAATAGTTACATAATTCAACAATCTTTAAATGTCTTGTTTCGAAATACATCAAAAGCTTCCTGCCGGGAAGCTTCAGTAGGTAAAGACTCGAAGATTCTTCTTCTTCTCAGTTTTGATGGTTTTGAACAAGATCACCTAAAGGTTTTGGTTATCAGATTCCGTCCTGCCTCTTTAATCTTCTAGTAAAGAATCAAAAATTCGAATCACAAAATGAAATAATCTGTGTGGAAGTAATGGGATGAAATTTTAAGATTAAGGAACGAGCTAAATTAATCATCTATGGCTCCATCGAAAATTTTCATAGGTGCAATGCTAGACACTGTTATTGAGCGAAATATAGAGTGAATGGCCTATCTAACACTTTTCAGAAAATGGTCTAATTGAATGAACGGTAGATTATTTAGTCGAGGTGAATTGGATTAAAGTGGTTTAAATGGCTATATACTTCTTATCAAGAATATTCCGACAAAGTTTATCGTCAAAATGATGCATAAAAACTTCACTCTATTTATCCTCAAACATATCACATTTTTGATGTTAATTATCTTTACCAAAAATACAAGTTTCTCTATACTTGAGCGTTGTTGAGACCTGAATAATTCAGAGATGCAGGAGAAGACATTTATCTTAGTTTTCTGTCTGGGTGTCACTCTTATCTTGAACGTTGCGTTCCGAATGTACACAGTTTACTGCATCTCTATATTATTAAGGAATAAGGAAGTGACAACTTCACAAGTTAAATTATTTTCTATAAGTCAACCAGTGACGTCACCTACTTGTCTCACTAATATTTGAGATAAATTTATAAATCACGAATCAGTTAACATAGGGTAAGTTCCGAGTTATCGGACGGTTCCACATTTTCGATCATATCAGAAAAACCTACATCAATTATTATAAACCTTTTTTATTGATGAGATGATGAAAATGTAATTATCTACGTCATCCCAATCTTAAATTATTTATCTTATATATAAAATATTTAAATTATTGTCTACGATAAATACGATCTTATAGTTGATGATATGCCCAATACAATTTCTCTTTTGTTTGGTAAATAGTTTTAATTCATTTTATTTTATTTTTAATTGTATTTTTAAATTATTTTCTATTGATTTTTCATGTTACTTTACGAATATGATTTTTAATTTAACTCTCTATTGAAACTTTTAATTAAATTTGATATTATTAATTTCAATGTAATTTGATATTATCACTGTTTAGAATTAATTTTAGTTATAAAATAATAACACAGACTTCTTTGTTATTAACTTTAAAGTTAGTTTAATTTAAATAATATAATTGCATTTAATTACAGCAGTTAATGCATACAGGTGTGGTGAGATATTTAAACAGCTACCATAGATATGAAACATTGCGATTAGTAAGGTAGTAAGCACGTGATTTGTAAATGATTTTATTCTAGTCTATGCTTATGGATATTTAATTGAAATATGTATTACTGTGAACTCTTATTGAATGAAGCAAAGACTTTTTAATATTGTTGATAGTATTCCGCCATCGTCCAGCCATCCTCAAATATAGTCACGACCATCTTCCTCACATCCTTCACTATAATCACAACCATCTTCCTCACACCCTTCACTATTGTCACGACCATCTTCCTCACACCCTTCACTATAGTCACGACCATCTTCCTCACACCCTTCACTATAGTCACGACCATCTTTCTCACACCCTTCACTATAGTCACGACCATCTTCCTCACACCCTTCACTATAGTCACGACCATCTTCCTGCAACCCTTCACTATAATCACAACCATCTTCCTCACACCCTTCACTATAATCACAACCATCTTCCATCCACTCTTTATTATTATTACATCAATATTAAAACTGAAAGAAAGTATTTAATATAAAGATTATAAATAAGGAAAAATTAAAAATTGTCGAATGATATGCATCAACTGTGCATATTAATAGAAAATACTGAAATTAAAATGATATATTTTTTTTCAACAAGTAAGTACATTCTGCAAATATTCACATGGTGTGTGAAGAAATTATGTCTTTTTTCTTTCAAAAATATTTATTGCATCAACTGCTGCATCAATGACGACGTATCATCACTTAACATATTTCAGATGATCAATGGAAAAAAACCTTCTGTTTTATCTAAATTCATATTGTTTCTGATTCTATTCAATGCGTAGAGTGAAACATCTGAATCTTAGTTTTCTTTCCACATTTAAATGATTTTCTAAATTTCTTACTCCTAATTTATACTTCTATTTTTCAACCAATTTCTGTTTTTAAATTTTCAAAAGTTCATAATTTCATGATAATTTTCCAATTCCTGATCTTTCATATTTTCTCCTTTTCATTAATATCAGCATTTCTTGATTTTCAGCATTTAACAATTTTAAGTATTTTATGAATCTTTCCATCAGGATTTTCACTATACAATTTTTTGGGTCAGTTTGTCCCTATTATGTGCACTCGGTAGAGCGCATACCTTCGCCGCTGCTGTGGCTCGTTCTCTCCCAAAAGTTAATAAACTGCTAACTGAATAATAACCAATCGTCCCACCAAGTTTCACGCAATATCGTTCAATACTTTTTGAGTTATTGAGTTATAAATGACCTTGACCTTGACCTTTGACCGGGTCACTCCCAAAATTCTACCAGATGGTTCCTGGACATTGACCAATCATCTCATCAAATTTCAGACAATTTAGTTGAACACTTTTTGATTTATTGAGTTACAAATGGCTTTGACCTTGATCTTTGACCTTTGACCCGATCGTACCCAAAATCTGATAAAATAGTTTCTGTATATTGACCAATCGTCCCTCTAAGTTTCATGCAATATGGCTCAATACTTTTCGAGTTATAATTGACCTTTGACTGGGTCGCTACACAAATTCTACCAGCAGGTCACTGGGCATGGGCCAATAATTGTTTCACCAAATTTCATGCAACTTGGTTGAACACTTTTTTAGTTAAGCGAATAACAAGATGATAAATTAATACATAAACGAAGGTAAAATATGAACTTCTCTCTTCTGCGAAGGTAATAACCGAGGGTTAAATATTTCCTATATTTACAATATTTGTGGGTCAGTTTCTACACACATATATTTACAATAAACGAGGATCAATTGTATCCTATCTTTACAATATTTTTTGGTCAGTTTATTCATATCTGCACGATAATAATTGTTGGTCAGATTATTTCTACCTTCATTCCTTCCTGTAAAGGCAATAATCAAATTATTTTGAAGCATCGGATTACAATCCACTAAAATGTGATCTTTCTGCCAGGTTTGCCGCAATTGTTGACACGGCAGGCAATTGCTGCTGGAGAGGAATTTTTTTTAAGCATTTTAAAAAAGTCAAGAAAAATAGTGAATCCACTATTTGTTGTTGATGCAAATAAACCATCTAGAATTTCTCCCTATTATAAATAATAAAATGCTGATCACTTTGTTAAAATAAAATCATAAATGTAACTCAAAAATATACCGCTACACTGAGAGAAATAATTTTTGGTCATCAAACAAGTAACAACACACTGTAGTTTAACTCATTGTGGGTTGATTATACGCTAAAATAGTTCATTCTAGTTATGTGTTAGGTGTAGATGAACTACAGCATGTCGTTTAATTCTCTAGTCAGTATAAACTCACAAAATGTAGGTTAAATTTTATATTTCCGTGGTTAGCAATACGCATCATCTATGTCAGTTCACCTTGCCTACAATACAAATCAAAATTAAACTTGCATGTGGGTAAATTATTTTCCTTTGTCAGTATATATAACCGTCGTCTATGTAGTTAGAATATTACTATGAAATTATTAATCACATGTATGTAAATTTAATGTAAATCAGGCGGGAAACTGGAGTGACGCGTCAGTTTCAGTGAAATATCAAAGAAGGTAGGTGTGTAATTTGGTAGTAACCTTAATTTAATTTCAGCTATTTCCAGTGCTTAAATTTATAGAAATAGCTATATATATCGGAACATAAAATAGGCTAGAATAATTTTCTGTGATCAATTCATTCTGAAAAATAGAAAATCAGCCTACCTTTTAATAATTGGAAAATGTCCAAGGCAGAATCTCCAATAGGTACATTGCAGCATAGCCTTTAGGCAGCTGACTATAATCTTTAGTTTGCTCTAGCCTCTACTTCTAGGGTGCTTGTATGTAATATAATCCTAATTACAATATAATATATTGGTGTAAACTTTTTGAAGTCTCTGTCAGACTGTCTGCCACAGTGTCACTCTTAATTTCTGACTCTCTGCCCTGGCCAGATTGCAGAAACTGGTAAAATGCAAAAAACTGGTAAAATGGTCACGTTCTTTCAGAACGTGACCAAAGTATTAAAGCCGCAGCGGATTCCATTGCCCCTGCTTTGCCATCGAAATTTATCGTGCAACCATTGTGAGTTTCTTTCCAAATTTCAAATTCCTCTTGTGAGGAGGAATTTTTCTTTTTAGTACATGCCTCACAATAGTTGCACAATACAACAAAATCTACAACAGATCCTAAATGACAATCCATCACAAATGCCGCAGCAATATGTGACTTATAACCGCGAGTCATCCAAGTTCCATCAAAGCTAACATCAATATCTAGCATTCCTGTAGTAGCATTGGGTAAACGATTCAATTCCTTACCATAGTAATCAACTAAACCTTTCACACCAATGCTATCAGGACCTAACATCTGTTCGCGATATAGATTCATCTGGCCATATATATATTTGGTAACAGCATAATAAACCGGTTTACCCATAGTATGCATGTGCATGTTATTTCCTGATTTCAATATACCTGCATACCCTGTGGCGTTGATAACTGAATTATAAACAGTGGCAATAGTAGCATATGTGTACTTCGATGGTTGCCCATCTAGGGTCACAATTGCACTATCCCCTGAGACAGTTTCCGCAACGTCACAAAGACTGCAAGTGAATTCAATAGAAGAATCAACATATACAGTCACAATTCTACCAGTTTTTATACCATTACAAATATCACATACTTCAGTTAATTTAGCTAACAGATTCTCCACGACCGCTGAACTTATTACAATATAAGGGTTGGATACCCCTGCTTTTGGTTGCTCAGATGCAAAAACAGAGACTCGACGCCCAAATGTAGTAGGTTGAGGGGGGGGGGAGGGGTCTATAGTTATTGCATCAGCTATATCGCAAACAGGTGTTACTTTACGTTTGAAATTACGACGTTTAGGCGGCATAATTACTTACGTGAGCAGGGCAAAGAACAACAAGACAAAAGAATAGCTATCACAATACTGATCCACGTATAGAAAGGTACCACACACACTTTGCTAATACACAGTATACACAGAACAATTTCAAAACATCTGCACTCAAGAGCGTCAGAGTTATAACTGAAGAGCAAAACGAGCGCGCACAGAGATTGTTAGTGGGTGAAACCCACTCTCTATAAGAGAATAACTCCCTAACCCCCAAACTGAGAAGCGCGTTTGACACACGTACAAACGTACTAGGTGAATGGAATTTTTTATGAGTTTTCTTTGGTAGATTTGCAGGGTAACTAAATTAAAAAAAAAAAACCGAAAAAAATGGAAAATACCGGAAACCATTCCCTTAAACTATTCCAAGTTTTGAATTTGCAATATTGCAAGGAGTGCTGAAACATTTTTTAATCTACTGTGAACATCATTATACGATATTCTTTCAATGTTATGTTATGAAAGCTCCATGCGTAACTGATTTGGGGAGTCGCTTTGAGAAATAGCTAGCTGTGAACAATTCAGTTCATGAACTACTAAATTACTTTTTATTTGTTTGGGTACTTAAATCTTGGAGCTACAAGGAAGCTTTATTTGGGCCTTTTTAAACATAACTATATATAACTTCTTCTTTAATCCTCGAGTTATAATCTAGTTGCAGTTTCTCGTTTGATGGTGTGATCTCAAATTTAGTAATCTATTAAATGAGTTAATAGAATTGTTATATTTCTTGAATATTTTATTCATGTTTAATAATACATAAATTGGAAACTTCTTCAATTTTTATAGCTTCTGAGAAACTATTATAATTTTCTACTTAATAATGTTTACCAAGTAATGTGTGTTTCTGAAATTGTTCATTTGATATTAAATGTAATTAATTAATTTTGAGTTTTATTACAATGATTTGTTAAATATGGAAAGAATTGCTAAATATCCAATTTAATTATTTATATTGTATCTATTTTAACTAACTTAACAGAAGTATTATCACTCCATATTTAATAGTTAATCTTCATGCTGTATTATATATGAATTCTTATGAATTTGATTACTACAGTATTTTGTAATTGAGTGTAGCTAAAGTAAACATTATCCAAGTGGCTAAAATAAAATGCATGTAGGTAAAATTGCTTAACGACTGTAGTTTGAAGGATTAGTTTATCAGTTAAAAATTCTTTTACATGAGGTTTGAATTGCATGCATGTTGGTAAAATAGACAACCAGCTGTAGTTTAATTAATAAGCATGTAGGTAATGTTTAACCACAGTTGTGGTTTGAATTGCTTGTATGTAGGTAAAATAGACATTCAGCTGTAGTTAGAAAGGTGATAGATGTAGGTAGTAAAATAATACACAGTATTACTCCCGATATTTTAAGGACCGTACACACGTAGGGTTTCCAACAGACTTTTTGCTAAGCTCCTCCTACTTTTTTCACGAGAATGTAAAAAAATTAATAAAATCATTATTTATTTTTCTTACTTTTTCGTGGAAAAAGTAGGAGGAGCTTAGCTAAAAGTCTGGTGGAAAGACTTCAAAAACCTTACGTGTGTACGGCCCACTACGAATAGTATTTGAATCTGTTGTTAGATAAATGCGGATGTGCAAAAGCGATAAAGTTAAACTTTTTAAAGGCATTAGGCAATATATTTATTATAAAAGCTTCAAGACATGTAGTGTAGTATATTGGTAATTAGAACTTTAGACTTATAAAAACATCAATAATAAATATTAAAATCAAGTCAAGTTTTGTATATTCGTGTTTGTGTAACCAATCAAAATTATGAAGTTATATGATTGCTGTCGATTTATGGACATGACTTTTTCCACTGTAATAAATATTTACCGTACATGGCACGTGTCTTTCTATTCATTGAACTGAAGCATGTTTATTGAGGTCAAATTTCAATTGAATTTAATGAGTATTTTAATTCCATGGCATCAATTAGAAGTAGGAGACTGCATTATATTGTAGTGCTAATCAAATGATTGGTGATAATCATTAATTAGAAGTAGGAGACTGCATTATATTGTGATGCTAATTAAATGATTGGTGATAATCATTAATTAGAAGTAGGAGACTGTATTATATTACTATATTAGTATTACCTAACAAGGAAGCGTAAAATAATCATGCCGATGCCGGCACATTAAAGATAACGATAAATAGGTCACTGTGATCACAAGCGACTACTGTATTTAAATATCATAAAGTCGGATATGCTGTGATACGATATATAGTTATATACTAACAAATATATAGTATATATATAGTTATATACTAGTGAGTAAACTCTCTATAGTGAGTAAATTCTATATAGTGAGTAAACTCTCTATAGTGAGTAAACTCTCTATAGTGAGTAAACTCTCTATAGTGAGTAAACTCTCTATAGTGAAGTAAACTCTCTATAGTGAGTAAACTCTCTATAGTGAAGTAAACTCTCTATAGTGAGTAAACTCTCTATAGTGAGTAAACTCTCTATAGTGAGTAAACTCTCTATAGTGAGTAAACTCTCTATAGTGAGTAAACTCTCTATAGTGAGTAAACTCTCTATAGTGAGTAAACTCTCTATAGTGAAGTAAACTCTCTATAGTGAGTAAACTCTCTATAGTGAAGTAAACTCTCTATAGTGAGTAAACTCTCTATAGTGAGTAAACTCTCTATAGTGAGTAAACTCTCTATAGTGAGTAAACTCTCTATAGTGAGTAAACTCTCTATAGTGAGTAAACTCTCTATAGTGAGTAAACTCTCTATAGTGAGTAAACTCTCTATAGTGAGTAAACTCTCTATAGTGAGTAAACTCTCTATAGTGAGTAAACTCTCTATAGTGAGTAAACTCTCTATAGTGAGTAAACTCTCTATAGTGAGTAAACTCTCTATAGTGAGTAAACTCTCTCTCGTTGACATAGAAAACTGAGACAATTTTTTGTGATTATTTCACGGTAACTAAAAAAACATTAAAATTATAATCCAGAGAAGGTTATTAGAAGCAATTGGTTCAGAAATTCAACATGTCCCATTTTAGGGTAAGTTCCGTTTTATTGCGCAGTTCCATATATTCGAACATTTCAGCTGGTATCCATGATTATGATACCTGCAAGCATCATGGATACCAACTGCAATAAAGAACTAGGTACCTACCTAGTTAACATACTAGTTAACATACTTTCTAGTATGTTAACTAGTCAACATACTTTCTAGTCTTCTAGGTACCTACCTAGTTAACATACACTCTTCTAGGTACCTACCTAGTTAACATACAGTCTTCTAGGTACCTACCTAGTTAACATACTACAGTCTTCTAGGTACCTACCTAGTTAACATACACTCTTCTAGGTACCTACCTAGTTAACATACAGTCTTCTAGGTACCTACCTAGTTAACATACAGTCTTCTAGGTACCTACCTAGTTAACATACAGCTTTCTAGGTATCTACCTAGTTAACATACAGTCTTCTAGGTATCTACCTAGTTAACATACAGTCTTCTAGGTACCTACCTAGTTAACATACAGTTTTCTAGGTACCTACCTAGTTAACATACAGTTTTCTAGGTACCTACCTAGTTAACATACAGTCTTCTAGGTACCTACCTAGTTAACATACAGTTTTCTAGGTATCTACCTAGTTAACATACAGTTTTCTAGGTACCTACCTAGTTAACATACAGTTTTCTAGGTACCTACCTAGTTAACATACAGTTTTCTAGGTACCTACCTAGTTAACATACAGTTTTCTAGGTACCTACCTAGTTAACATACAGTTTTCTAGGTATCTACCTAGTTAACATACAGTTTTCTAGGTACCTACCTAGTTAACATACAGTCTTCTAGGTACCTACCTAGTTAACATACACGCTTCTAGGTACCTACCTAGTTAACATACAGTCTTCTTGGTACCTACCTAGTTAACATACAGTCTTCTATGTACCTACCTAGTTAACATACAGTCTTCTAGGTACCTACCTAGTTAACATACAGTCTTCTAGGTACCTACCTAGTTAACATACAGTCTTCTAGGTACCTGCCTAGTTAACATACACTCTTCTAGGTACCTACCTAGTTAACATACAGTCTTCTAGGTACCTATCTAGTTAACATACAATCTTCTTGGTACCTACCTAGTTAACATACAGTCTTCTAGGTACCTACCTAGTTAACATACAGTCTTCTAGGTACCTACCTAGTTAACATACAGTCTTCTAGGTACCTACCTAGTTAACATACAGTCTTCTAGTTGAGGCTTATATGTAGCGTCGCAATACTCGGACACCCACAGTTTTCGGAAAGTGAATGTTAGCAATATGTTAAAGTAATTTGCAGAGTAAGATTTTTATACGTAGACTTCATATTTTTTGATAGGTATGATATTATAGGTAGATTTTATATTTTTAGATAAGTATGATATTTTTAGGTAGATTTTATATTTTAGATAAGTTTGATATTTTTTAGGTAGATTTTATATTTTTAGATAAGTATGATATTTTTAGGTAGATTTTATATTTTTAGATAAGTATGATATTTTTAGGTAGATTTTATATTTTTAGATAAGTATGATATTTTTAGGTAGATTTTATATTTTTAGATAAGTATGATATTTTTAGGTAGATTTTATATTTTTAGATAAGTATGATATTTTTAGGTAGATTTTATATTTTAGATAAGTATGATATTTTTAGGTAGATTTTATATTTTTAGATAAGTATGATATTTTTAGGTAGATTTTATATTTTTAGATAAGTATGATATTTTTAGGTAGATTTTATATTTTAGATAAGTATGATATTTTTAGGTAGATTTTATATTTTTAGATAAGTATGATATTTTTAGGTAGATTATATATTTTTAGATAAGTATGATATTTTTAGGTAGATTTTATATTTTTAGATAAGTATGATATTTTTAGGTAGATTTTATATTATAGAAAAGTATGATATTTTTAGGTAGATTTTATATTTTTAGATAAGTATGATATTTTTAGGTAGATTTTATATTTTTAGATAGGTATGATATTATATGTAGATTTTATATTTTTAGATAAGTATGATATTTTTAGGTAGATTTTATATTTTTAGATAAGTATGATATTTTTAGGTAGATTTTATATTTTAGATAAGTATGATATTTTTAGGTAGATTTTATATTTTTAGATAAGTATGATATTTTTAGGTAGATTTTATATTTTTAGATAAGTATGATATTTTTAGGTAGATTTTATATTTTTAGATAAGTATGATATTTTTAGGTAGATTTTATATTTTAGATAAGTATGATATTTTTAGGTAGATTTTATATTTTTAGATAAGTATGATATTTTTAGGTAGATTTTATATTTTTAGATAAGTATGATATTTTTAGGTAGATTTTATATTTTTAGATAAGTATGATATTTTTAGGTAGATTTTATATTTTTAGATAGGTATGATATTTTTAGGTAGATTTTATATTTTAGATAAGTATGATATTTTTAGGTAGATTTTATATTTTTAGATAAGTATGATATTTTTAGGTAGATTTTATATTTTTAGATACGTATGATATTTTAAGGTAGATTTTATATTTTAGATAAGTATGATATTTTTAGGTAGATTTTATATTTTTAGATAAGTATGATATTTTTAGGTAGATTTTATATTTTTAGATAAGTATGATATTTTTAGGTAGATTTTATATTTTTAGATAAGTATGATATTTTTAGGTAGATTTTATATTTTAGTTAAGTATGATATTTTTAGGTAGATTTTATATTTTTAGATAAGTATGATATTTTTAGGTAGATTTTATATTTTTAGATAGGTATGATATTATAGGTAGATTTTATATTTTTAGGTAAGTATGATATTTTTAGGTAGATTTTATATTTTAGATAAGTATGATATTTTTAGGTAGATTTTATATTTTTAGATAAGTATGATATTTTTAGGTAGATTTTATATTTTTAGATAAGTATGATATTTTTAGGTAGATTTTATATTTTAGATAAGTATGATATTTTTAGGTAGATTTTATATTTTTAGATAAGTATGATATTTTTAGGTAGATTTTATATTTTAGATAAGTATGATATTTTTAGGTAGATTTTATATTTTTAGATAAGTATGATATTTTTAGGTAGATTTTATATTTTTAGATAAGTATGATATTTTTAGGTAGATTTTATATTATAGAGAAGTATGATATTTTTAGGTAGATTTTATATTTTTAGATAGGTATGATATTTTTAGGTAGATTTTATATTTTTAGATAGGTATGATATTATATGTAGATTTTATATTTTTAGATAAGTATGATATTTTTAGGTAGATTTTATATTTTTAGATAAGTATGATATTTTTAGGTAGATTTTATATTTTAGATAAGTATGATATTTTTAGGTAGATTTTATATTTTTAGATAAGTATGATATTTTTAGGTAGATTTTATATTTTTAGATAAGTATGATATTTTTAGGTAGATTTTATATTTTTAGATAAGTATGATATTTTTAGGTAGATTTTATATTTTTAGATAGGTATGATATTTTTAGGTAGATTTTATATTTTAGATAAGTGTAGTAAAGCAAACACAGCAATTGTGTATGCATTACTATCATCACGAACCTATATGATTGTAAGTAAGCGACAGTCAAATCAGTTACCGATTTGCTCTCGTGAGCTACACACCTATTCTCCTGTTCGTAGTTATTTGAGACCTTAACTTGCGAGCGTTCTAGTGGAGATATTCTTTGTAATAACCCTTGCTTGACCAATGAATATAATCTCTTTAAGTGTTAATTACTTTACCATTATTACCCTTAAATACAGTTAAGCTTGGACCAGAGGCCTGAGGTCGGAACCATAGTGGCAAGTTGGTTCTAGGGCATGGTACCATGAGTAGTTAGTAGAAAGAGATTTATAAAGAGAAAGGAATCTGAAAATACCACAAAGTAAGATCCTAATCACTTAAGAGCCCATACACTTAGACGTTATAGTGAAGCAAACTAAGTACGTCACATTGGTGGCCACGTATGGTGCGTGATTAAGTAATTCGAATTTAGTGTGCGGAAATTCAATTACTGAAGTAAAAGATTGAAAGCTTTGTAATTTACCAAAAACTAAGTTAACCATCTGATTGGAGAGTATTTGATTACAGCAAGACCGGGTTTTGCGACCCTATATGAAGGTGCGATCCAATTAAGGTGTTCAGTTTTTGTGATAAAGTATAAAGATAATTCAACTCAAGGTCAAGCAAAAGGCATCTCGAAAATTATCGGAAGGATAAGGAGAGTACAGATGGCCTAATTTGAAATCTGAATGAGCAAAGACAATCAACAAGACTGACCAGTCTGAAAAAAAAAAAAAAAAAAAAATTCTGGAAATTCTGGAAAATTCTGGAAAATTCTGGAAAATTCTGGAAGGAACTGGAAAAACACGGAGGGAGGAAGCGACAGTAATGGGTTAAGTGTTGCACGTTGACGAATGGTGATGGAAAACATTCGATTATAAACAACATGCAAAAAAGCCGTAAATCAACCAGAAATTGAGAGTCTAATTTGTTTAAATACTACATCTGAAAAGTATTTATTCAAACTGCAACATTCAGTGATCATTCAACATTCAGTGATTCAACATTCAGTGATCATTCAACATTCAGTGATCATTCAACATTCAGTGATCAAACAACATTCAGTGATCATTTAATATTCAGTGAAGTTTTAACATTCAGTGAACATTCAGTTAACATACAGTGCATAAAATACAGTGCACAGCGCTCAGTGAACAATCAGTTAACATCATAACAGTTAACATCAGAGCAAAAATCAACGACAAAACCTGATAAGCGGGACCCACTGTACATGGAACTGAAAGTTGAGTATACCATATCATTATATGTCATCTTATCATTCAGTCTCATTTCTGAAGCGATCGGAGTAAGATCTATGTGTTAGTTCTTAGTCAGTGGTGAAATAAGCTGTCCTGTTTAGTCTAGAATTGTGTTGATGAATAAGCAAAGGTAATTAATCATTACTGCAGCAATTATAATTATAAGATGTATGAGTGCATGCATTTCTGTTAGCTTTGCTGTGTGTCGTTATTAATTAACAAACATTGCTCTATATTAAATTATATTTCATTTATTATTTATTATTTGAATGATTATTATTTATTATTATTATATATTTATTATATATTATTTTTTAATGGTTGATGGATTAATTTTTTAATTGGATAGTCTATTATTTTTTCTTCTTCTTTTTTCATAATAAGTGATTACACGTGCATTACACTTGATTAAGTACATAATAACACTTCATTAGGATAGGAAACACATGCCAACCTCAGAAGACGAAGCAATTAACGCGGAGGCTGTAGAACTTAGATCTGGAAGACGAACTAAACCCAGAGTACAGAAAACTAAACAACCCAAAACACCCAAATCACCCCCCAACTCACCCCCCAAATCACCCCCAAAGTCACCACCCAAAAAAACCCCCAAAAAAACCCCCAAAATGTCGGTCGAATTAACACAAGCTCAACTCCAGGAAATAATTAAAAGTCGGAGTACGACGATCATAAATTCGGATTCATTGCCAATATTCAGGGGAAGAAGAAGGCCAGAGGATCCAGCTTTCGAGGAGAAGAACACGTTTCGTCAGCACCTCAGCCTATTAAATAATCATATATCCAGCTTAGGGGATAAAGATGATGCAGAAAAGAAGAAAATCCTTTTCAGGAGCGCTGATTGCAAGCTAGGAGATTTTCAAATTACTGTTAATAACGTTGTTAACGGTAAAACATTTAAGGATAGCACATACCAAGAAATATGCACGGTACTAGAAGACATATATGTGCAGAAAGACAGCAAGGATATCTACAGTGTATGTCATGAATTATACACAAATAAATTGAAGGATGAGACTACAGCTGCCAGTGACATCTTAAGTACATTAGAAAAGATAGGAGAGGTCACGGACTTCATTTTAAATGACGACACAATGAACGCCCAATTTCCAGTACGGACAGCAACTGAAAGTGATGAATCATTCACACGCAAATTAAAAAATCACGCAAAAGATCTCATGAATACATCAATGTATTTAACAATATTGGGTCCACAGATCAACCCCAGTATCATCAAAGGAGTCGTAGAAGGTCCTTTTAAGACAACAGCTAATTTACTGTCTGCTACAACGAAGAAAATAAGATCTTTGCCACATGATAAAAAAATTCTAATACCAAAAAAGAATTTCAATGACACAGAAACTTTTTTGATAGAAAAACCCGAGGGTGAGAATCAAGCCAATTTTCACGAGGATATGCTAGAAGACACAGAAGCATATTACACTTATGACATAAGAAACAGAGGAACAGCAGGTAGGTATGCAAGCAGAAGTAGGTATAAACATAATCCCACAGGCAGAGCATACGTACACAACACGAACATCCCCCACCCTACCCCTACCCCTCACAGCCGTAGTGGTACAATTAAGTGCTACAGGTGCAACAAATTAGGACATATAGGTAGAGAATGTCGGGCTCAACAGGCCAAGGATTTTCGCAAAAACATGTAAATACAAACAGAAGTAAAAAACAAAATAGGTCTCACGGGAAAACGGTCGGTAGCTCCGTGTACGAAAGTGAATTGAACATGAATAAATTAGATCCAGTGCACGTTAAATTCAATAGCAAAGGTAAATCGTCACTCAACACAAGTTGTGAATGTAAAAATAAGTTCGATTTATTAAAAGAAGAAGAGTTAAGCGTTGAGGATAAAAAAACGAGCGAAACATATATAACAGTCCAATTAGTAAGAAATAAAGATGAATTAAGCGGATTGATGGACTGTCATTATACGATAAAAGGGACTTCTAAGCCAACGATAATTTTACATAGTAAAGAATTCGATTGGGAAGCTTTAATAGATTCAGGAAGCGAGAGAACGATTTTAAACAGTCGTAATTTTAATTACAAGGCGAGTCACGAGGACATAATAAAATCAAACGTAACTATTAAAGGCATAAACGGACGTTCCGAAGTAAAAGGTGAAGTAAAATTTGAACTAATGTCGAAATCCCACAAGAAAACAGTAAACGCTTTACTGATCAACAACAGTAGCTTACCATATGATGTAATATTAGGAAGGGACGTGTTAACGAACGCGCAAATTGATTTTGATAAGAAAATATTAAAATTAGGTGAAGAAAAAATTCCGTTTATGGAAAAACGTAGAATAGCTACTAAAGAACTATTAAGCACAGATTGCTTAATATCTGAGCTGGTCCTTACTTCAAATAGGTCAAAACGAAGAACGTTGATAAGACAAATAAACGAACGCACAAACAGCCGTAGTAGTATTGCGAAAGTAAGGGTTAAACCTCAACAAAAAGGGCAAACGGAGGTTATGAAATCCGGGGTAAACACGAAGACAAGGACTAAAAAACGCGAGAAGAACGGAAATGTTCATATAAATAGCCAAGTCGTTGAGGCAAACAGCGTACAAATATTGTATGGGTTTGTCAAAAACAACGAAGCAGGAAGTTATATAATAGCTAAAAGAAGTTTCAATAGCGGTTTAGTGATAGCCGAAACACTAATAAAAATCGAAGACACAAAAAAAGAGGGAGATCAAGTGTCAATATGCCCAGTTTTCGTAATGAATCCGACGGATAGTGATATCATATTACGGGACAATATGATAGTTGGTAAACTCCAGACGTACGAAGAGGAAGTCGAAGTAAATATAGCGACTATATCGGAGTGTTTAAATAATAGGACTCATAAATCTAGGTTAGGAAACGTGTTGAGTGACGAAAAACCAAAGCCATTTGAACGAAACGTTACCCCTGAACTAATTTATGAAAAGTCAAAGGTACATGCAGTTGGAATTAATGGAGAGCCATTAGTTACAACGCATGGCAACCGAGATATGAAGTGTAAAATATCACGTGACGGAAGCGCTGATAGAAGCCGTGACAGCACATTAAGTGCTGATGTAGAAAACAATTCTCAGACAGTGCCATCAGCACCAAGAAGGTTAGTTAATGCTGACATATCATGTGGAATGTCAGAGTATGAAGACAAAATGACGCAGTTACTAAATGACTTTAGAGACGTAATCACGATTAAGGACGAAAAAATCGGGACTACTAGTATATGTAAACACACAATAATATTGAAAGATCCTAATATAGTGATAAACAAGATGCCGTACCGCATCCCACATAAATTTCAAGAACAACTTGAAGAAGTCAACAGGTCAATGTTAGAAGAAGGTACTATAGAACCTTCAATGTCCGAGTATAACTTTCCCGTTATCGTGGTTCATAAAAAGAATGGGGAAATACGACCCGTAATAGATTTCAGATCATTAAATAAGTGTGTCCATATACAAGGATTTCCGTTACCTAGGGTTGACGATATGCTTGGATCTTTAGGTGGATCAAAGATATTTTCTAGTTTAGATCTGAGGAGTGCATTTCACCAGGTGGAACTCTCCGAGGAGTCTAAAAAGCTTACAGCATTTGCGGTAAATGGAAAAAAGTACCATTTCCGCAAATTACCCTTCGGGTATGTCAATAGTCCAAAAGTATTTCAAGCAATAATGACAAAAGCGTTAAGTAATGTATTAGGGAAACTCTGTTTCGTATTTATTGATGACATCCTAATTTTTAGTCGATCTTATGAACAACATTTAAATGATATTGGCCAAGTGCTAATGAATTTACGTGACGCTCATTTGAGATTAAAATTAGAGAAGTGTGAATTCTTTAAACACGAAATTAATTTTCTTGGACATCGAGTCACTACTGAGGGCATTCGATGTATCCAAAACGAAAAACTTAGAGAAGCATCTAGACCAACAGATGTAAAACAACTTCAGCGATTTTTAGGGCTTGCGAATTATTTTCGTAAGTTCGTCCCTAAATTTAGTCAGAAAGCCGACCCATTATATAGACTATTAAGGAAGGACACTAAATTTGACTGGACTGACGAATGTGAGACTAGTTTCATTAATCTCAAAAATATTTTGACATCAGATACGGTTTTAGCACATCCAAATTATTCCAGACCATTTTATTTATTTACTGACAGCTCAAATATCGGAGTTGGCGCAGCATTGCTACAACCAGATTCGACCAAAAGCAAAACATTAAGACCCATAGCATATTTCAGTAAATCATTAAATTCTACTCAAAAAAGGTACTCCACGACTAAACTAGAGTTTCTTGCAATACATCTAGCCTTAAAGGAATTTCAATATCTATGTCTAGGATATCCTATTACCATTTTAACCGATCACAAACCTTTATGTGCATTTTTTGGTAATAAACTGCCTTTAGACACGGCACTAGCCAGGTGGGCAATAGAGGCTAGCACATATGATTGTACCATCAAATATTTTGAGGGTAAACGCAATGTGGTAGCCGATACCCTTAGTAGATTAACTCCTCTGACGGAAGAAACAATAGATGATTGTGAGCTTTTAACACCATCTAATGAAAGTTGTAATTCAATTGAAAATTATATAGCAACCACAAGATCGAGGGCTAAGCTAAACGTACCACAAATTATTAACGACAATGACAATGACTCAGAAACAGACTCAGAAAACGAACAAGAATCAGATACATCTAAATTGTATAAAATCAACAAAGAAAAACCATTTCTAAACTACATACCTAAACAGGAAGACATAACATGGACTTTAAACAGACTAAAGACTGCACAGTCAAACGACTTTGCTTGTAAGGAAATAATGGATATATTACAGAAAAAACAATTAGGAACATCTAGGAACATAGCTGAATTTTTCATATTAGACGGAATATTATATCGACATCGGAAAATAGATACTCGGGCAGCCAGTATTGTTAATTATGTTATACCAAATGAAATGATCAATTTAGTAATTAATTCAATACATTTTAACACCCATTGTGGTTTAGCTCATACGCTATTTCAATTTCGACTAAAATATTATCATTTTCAAGAAAGATCGGTCATAGAATCTTTTATTAAAAGATGTGACGTTTGCAAAATCCTTAAAGGAAGTCTAGATACACCAATTAAATTAATGTCTGCCCCAGTAGCTAATACACCATTTGAAACAGTTTCATTTGATTTTATTGGACCTTTTATAACAACTGACACGAACAACAAATATATTTTATCAATAACATGCATGTTGACAAGATATAACGAATTACACGCAGTAGCTGACAAATCAACTAACACAGTAATTGATTGTCTAAGTAAAACATTTAGTCGTTGTGGATATCCCAAAACGTTAATGTCGGATTGTGCGAAAGAATTCAAGTCTAACGCAATTAGAACTTTCAGTGAAATACATCAGATATACAAATGTGAGGTATTACCATACTCAGCATATTCCAATGGAATTTGTGAACGTAATAACCAGAAAATTAACAAATTATTAAGATTCTATGTAGCCACAGTAGATCACAATAATTGGGACATGTTTCTCGATATTGTCCAAAACACAATTAACAATCAGGTCAATTTGACCTTGAAAGATACACCCCCATACGCTCTTTATGCGAGAGACACATCTCCAAATATTCAAGCAGAAAATTTGGATAGCATTTACAATTTAGATACATCAGAATCAATAGTCAAAATCAAGGCTAAGCAAGCTCTATTTATTCAAGATCAGATAAGAGCTAACATAATTAATCAATCAAACAAACGCATAATTTACCACAATAAGACACGTAAAGACAAAATTATACAGATAGGTGATCGAGTATTAATTAGAAATCATCAAAAAACACATAAATTACAATTAAATTGGATAGGACCAGGTACAGTATTACAAGTGAAAAAAAACAAAGCTATAATTAAATTAGGACATCAAACGATAACGAGCAATATAAATTATCTAACTAAGTTGGAAAATTTCACAACAAATTAATTAAATAATTTCATTAACATCATTAAACAGGAAATCAAATTATGAGAAATTTGAATATAAACATTATATAGAAAGTCCACAAAAGGAACACATAACACGAAGTAACATGAGTAACATGTTACATTTACACGAACACGTGGCATATAACACAGTTACATGCAAAGAGTCAGAGAAATGTTTACATTTTTTTTGCTTACGCGAGACAAACAAACAGAGCATACAATTCATTGTTCAAACTACAATATTTCCTTTGCTCAGTAAGAGAATTATTGTATGAATTTAATTGTATGAATTTTAATTGTAATATTTGTATGTATTTAGTTTAAGTTGATGGGATGAATTATGAATTTTATTAATATAAAATTTCATATAATAATTTTAATAGGATTAATATTTTTTGTTGTATGCATGTTAATTTTAAATTTTTTGTTTAAATGTTGGGTAACGAATAAGATGAATTATATTCTGTAAAATTGTTTGAATGAAAATTTGAAAAAAAAAAAAAAAAAAAAAAAAAAAAAATATATATATATTCAAATTTAGGATGAAATACTGAAATAATTTAAAATCAAAAATGATCAATTCAAAATGAGACTGAAACATGATAAAATACCTAAAATGAACAGGGGCCATGTCTAACGGTATCGTTTCGATTTCAGTGACGAGAGGCAGAGAGGACCCAGTTACCCACACAGCCAACAGCTCCTCAGCCACAAACAGCCAGTGACTGACTCTCAGCCACTCACAGCCGGTTGACACACAGAACTGTAATTCAAGGTCGTGAGAAGTAATCAGCTGGAGCGATGGGACAAACTCAGAGTAACTTTGACCTGAACTCAGTAGTGGAGCTGATCCAGAAATCATCTTCAATGAACAAAGCTCATTTGGAGCAAACCATTAAAAACATGGGGTCTACAAAGTACGACCTAATACCAGACTTGTTCAGCGACATTTTAGTGTTAATTCTAACACTACTGGTTGTGATGATTCTCGTATGTGGATATCATCAGTCAAAAAAGATTAAGTCAGAAGAGGATATGAAGATGTACGAAATTAGGAATTTGAGGTCTAAGATGGCGACTGAAGCTTTCAATCAGATTAAGCGAAACACCCCTTTAGATTAGAGGAACTAGGCGACAACAGTTATAGTAATGCCTCAGGCAAAACGAAGGCCAAAAATCGAAATTACCAAAACTAAACCTAACAGCATTTAAGATTTTTTTTTCCTCAAACTCAATTTGATCATTATTTTAATTTTTTTTTAATTTTAAGTTGGGTAATTTTAAGTGAAAATTAATAATAATCGTTTTTTCAATTGAATTTAATTTTAAGTTTAATTTTTTTTTTCGGTGTTAATTTTAAGATTTAAATTTAAAGATCACAACTGTCTCAAAATTTGATAAAGATGATCAAAATTCATATAACTTCAATTACGAATAAAAATTCATTAAAAGATCATAAAATACGATATCATAACATATGATAAATTAAAATGAAAATTTTTTTTTGATTATAAATTTTTTTAAAAAAAAGTAAATGCAGTAACAATTTGTGTAATGTATTGGAGTGATCAAAGGTCTCTGTTAATATTTAGACTAAAAATCTACATATTAGGAGGGAGGGGTGAGATCTCTAATAGATTAGGCAAGTTATTACGTTTATAAAATGAAAAAGTTGTTACATTTTTGAACTGAGACATATTAGGTAGGAGTAATTTAGATTATTTTGAGAATAAATAAAAATATTGTTAAAGCAAAATTAAGATTGTATAGGTAAGATTAAAAATTTAAGAACATTTGGTGAATGCACATTAGTCTTACATATTTCTAGAACGAATTAAAACTCAAATTTTTCAATTTTCTAATAATATGTTTATTACCGGTTCGAGAAATTTCAAGAGATCCAATATACATGTTTCCACTAACAGCGTGAGCGTCTGAACATTGTTCAATATAGAGTAACAATGGGTAGACAAACCAGCTGGCAGTTTTGGAAAAATGTAAATTGTAACTTTGAAATTTTCGGAAGGGGGGAGCAATGTAGTAAAGCAAACACAGCAATTGTGTATGCATTACTATCATCACGAACCTATATGATTGTAAGTAAGCGACAGTCAAATCAGTTACCGATTTGCTCTCGTGAGCTACACACCTATTCTCCTGTTCGTAGTTATTTGAGACCTTAACTTGCGAGCGTTCTAGTGGAGATATTCTTTGTAATAACCCTTGCTTGACCAATGAATATAATCTCTTTAAGTGTTAATTACTTTACCATTATTACCCTTAAATACAGTTAAGCTTGGACCAGAGGCCTGAGGTCGGAACCATAGTGGCAAGTTGGTTCTAGGGCATGGTACCATGAGTAGTTAGTAGAAAGAGATTTATAAAGAGAAAGGAATCTGAAAATACCACAAAGTAAGATCCTAATCACTTAAGAGCCCATACACTTAGACGTTATAGTGAAGCAAACTAAGTACGTCACATAAGTATGATATTTTTAGGTAGATTTTATATTTTTAGATAAGTATGATATTTTTAGGTAGATTTTATATTTTTAGATAGGTATGATATTTTAAGGTAGATTTTATATTTTAGATAAGTATGATATTTTTAGGTAGATTTTATATTTTTAGATAAGTATGATATTTTTAGGTAGATTTTATATTTTTAGATAAGTATGATATTTTTAGGTAGATTTTATATTTTTAGATAAGTATGATATTTTTAGGTAGATTTAAAATTTTAGATAAGTATGATATTTTTAGGTAGATTTTATATTTTTAGATAAGTATGATATTTTTAGGTAGATTTTATATTTTTAGATAGGTATGATATTATAGGTAGATTTTATATTTTTAGGTAAGTATGATATTTTTAGGTAGATTTTATATTTTAGATAAGTATGATATTTTTAGGTAGATTTTATATTTTTAGATAAGTATGATATTTTTAGGTAGATTTTATATTTTTAGATAAGTATGATATTTTTAGGTAGATTTTATATTTTAGATAAGTATGATATTTTTAGGTAGATTTTATATTTTTAGATAAGTATGATATTTTTAGGTAGATTTTATATTTTAGATAAGTATGATATTTTTAGGTAGATTTTATATTTTTAGATAAGTATGATATTTTTAGGTAGATTTTATATTTTTAGATAAGTATGATATTTTTAGGTAGATTTTATATTTTAAGATAAGTATGATATTTTTAGGTAGATTTTATATTTTAGATAATATGATATTTTTAGGTAGATTTTATATTTTTAGATAAGTATGATATTTTTAGGTAGATTTTATATTTTTAGATAGGTAGGATATTATGGGTAGATTTTGTATTTTTAGATAAGTATGATATTTTTAGGTAGATTTTATATTTTTAGATAAGTATGATATTTTTAGGTAGATTTTATATTTTAGATAAGTATGATATTTTTAGGTAGATTTTATATATTTAGATAGGTATGATATTTTTAGGTAGATTTTATATTTTTAGATAAGTATGATATTTTTAGGTATATTTTATATTTTTAGGTATATTTTATATTTTTAGATAAGTATGATATTTTTAGGTAGATTTTATATTTTTAGATAAGTATGATATTATTAGGTAGATTTTATATTTTTAGATAGGTATGATATTTTTAGGTAGATTTTATATTTTTAGATAAGTATGATATTATTAGGTAGATTTTATATTTTTAGATAGGTATGATATTTTTAGGTAGATTTCATATTTTTAAGACTTTTAAAGAAGCAAACTGTTCCTATTTCTAAATTGTGTTATTTTTATTTTGTATTTTAATGTGAACAGAATTTCAATAAACAATTAATCTTCACTCAACAGATAATTGCAATTATAATTTTCCAAACATTTTCATGAGATTGAAATAAAAATTATTAGAAAATTAATATATTTCTAACTAGGGTAAGTTCCGAGTTATTGTACAGTTTCACATTTTCGGACAAGTAAGAAAATATTTAATAATCATTATTTAACTTTTATTTTAATAATTATATACTTTTTATTTTATGATCGAAGATGTGGTACTGTCCAATGACTCGTAAGTTATCCCATTCAAAAATATTAGAACTATTCATTGAAAATCGTTCAGAACAAACGATTTATTAACCTGGGGTAAGTTATGAATTATCGGTCGGTTTCACATCTTCGATCATGTAACAAAAACGATATTATAATAATAATTATTTTATTTCTTTAGTATTTTAATTGGTAGCTATCATGAAAATTAATCAAAAGAAAAAATAAATTATTATTATTTTACAGTTTTTCTTATATGACCGAAGATGTGAAACTGACCGATAATTCGTAACTAACCCTAAATAAGAGATATAATTTCATAGTCCAATTCATATAATTAAATTTCTTCTCATAGCTTTAATGATTACCTACTTCATTCTTAAATAATTCACACCGAATTTGTATAATATTGTCTATCAGTTTAATCCAAATGATTTTTGAAATGTTTCCAGTGCCGCCATTTTTATTTGCATTTTTTTCGTCCACTTTTTAGGTAATGTATATAAAAAAGATAACTAGAAATTGGATTAAATTTCTTTAGAATTCAATTCATTTTCTCTAAAATTATTTTTCAATGATAAGGATATTGAAGGAAAGTATAAAAAATCTACAATTCAACAAGCCTTTAAATATTTTGGGGGAATAAGGTTGGAGTGTGAAATAAGGACATTCCAAATTATTATTTGTGTACAATGCAAATACTCATTGAAAAGATACATGCGATATTTCTATATTATCAAAACTGTTATTAATATTTCAACGTTGAAGGTAATTTCAGGTTTCGAGATTTCGAACAGAAAATTTTCTATTTAATTCTCGTCTGAAACTAAATAGATTAGGATAAATTGTTCCCTCCTATTACTCTTACTGCAGTGTACGTCAAATAAGCAAACTAGCTAATGGTTGCAATTACTGCAGTGTACGTCAAATAAGCAAACTAGCTAATGGTTGCAACATGAAACTAACTTCAACATAAATATTTTATTAATCTTCTTGCTGCAGAGTACCATTTAATACAAAGACTCCATTGAGTATTTATCAAAGAGTTCATTGTTAAACTTAATGTAACGTAATGTTCAACATATTTGGCACTATATTGTAATTAGATCTGTTGCCGAGTGGTTTGGCATGAATAGATTCTTGTGTGTTTCTTAGAACTCAGTGATATAATTTAATTGGTATGACCGCGATAGAATAATCTATTCATGACGTAGCCATGTGAGCCACTATAAAAGCACTGTACTCGAGTACCACTCTATCACTTCGCTCCTGTGTAACACTGCCACCACTGATAAAATCTTACATCCCTTAAAAAATCCCTTCATCAGAGAGCATAATATTTTTTTGTTTAAATCAAGCAAACAAAATGGAGTTTCCGTTGTTAGTTCTTACCATAAGCAGTTTATTCCTGATTCAAACAGAAGGTGAGTGAATTTGTGTATATTTTCTTTTTCTTTATTTTATTTTGTTATCTGAAAACATTGTAATGATACTGAATAATTTATGATTCTAGTAAAAATTTGAATCCTAAACGCGTAAATGTTACCATCTCACCGATTGGATGAATGAAACAAGTTGCTGTTCATGAAGTGAATATACGTTAGTAACAATTGTATTTTTTATCAACAGTTGATGGATTTAACATCCCAGAGCTTTTCTCTCCTATCAACGGCACAGTCTATATCCCTTGTTATGTTGACACCGGAAATGACCATGTGAGTATTCAATCCACCTTTCGAAGTAGAGTGTTGTAGTTAGCAATGAGTACATAAATAATAACATATTAAAGGTCCCTTCCAAGCCATTTTTTCTAAGCAATGAGGCTTATGTTTCTTATCATTTTGCTGCAAACCTCATGAAATTTGATAGCTTGTATTTAATGCTATATGCTTTAAAAAAATCACAGCTTTAAAATACCTTTTATGATTGGGGTTCCCTAAAGGTGGGGGTTATTTTATTTCATACTTTCCTTACATTTATTTATGTTATTCGTTATATTCATAACATTTCAATTATTTCCAATATTTAAGTATTTTCTACCACATGGTAACTTGGTTATTAATTACTGCCAAGCGGCCATTTATTTACGTGGGTTAAGATTCTCCCTTTGGGACAAAACTCAATTTGTTCAATTTACTGTTTACGTTACTTGTCAATAATAATCATTAATTCCATCACTTCATTAAATAACATCAAATCAAATATCGTACCAAAACAACAATGTTAATAAAAACACACATATAGTTTAAATTTGGAGTACACAAATTAAATTATGTATCAGATTAAAGGTTCCATAAATAATAAATCTTACATTAACATCGTAATAATAATTCAATTAATCAATGAGCTACCTATGGAGGAGGTTGACTTACAACATTGATCAAGCTTTGGATTTTGAGGGCTTTACCTTTGTTAATATGTTCAAATAAAAATAACTTTGATTATTTTGTGCATTTGACTGAATTTAGGAAGGGGAGCGACGAGGTACTCGCACTCTCATAGTATTCGGAACATGCTGAGAACTGAAACATTCACCACTTGTTATTGTAATAACAATATATTTTCTCACCTAGGAACAAGTGACTCCAGCTACCTGGACTCGGGTAAAATATGACGGCTTTGTGCAGACTCTTATTGCCCCAGGAATAGAGTCACCAAGCAATGTTGATTTACAAACAAGTAAAATCAATAACATGGATTCGTTAATAGTCAGAAACATGGAAAACTCCCTATCTGGCACCTACACCTGTCACACCGATAGAGGAAGCGCTAGTACCTTAGTGCATGTTTTGGATGGTGGTGAGTGCCTTTAGATTTGTATTAAATATTTACATTATATATTTGTACAGAATGTACCCATTCTACAGTTTAGGATCTAAAAAAACTATGCGTTTGAAAATCACCATAGCTATATTTACATATGAGGAAAAAATTCAAACAAAGATAATTCGAATGAACATTGAGTCGAATTTCGTTAGCTATTTTGTTAAATTAGCTTTTTCTCCGAGTGTCCGCCATCAGCAGTAATACACTTCTCAATACGAGACGCAAAATTACCAATGCCTTTACCGATCATTTCATTGTTTATATACCTTTTTAAAGTTACATTTCTTTGATTTTATAAAGCCTTAAACAACAGTGAAATGCTTGGCAAAGTCATTTGAGAACATTTCTTCTCGAATTAAGTAGTGTATTACTGGTGATGGTGGACACTTTGGAAAATAACTGGTTATACAAGATAGTTACTAAAATTTGACTTCTTTTCTTCCTATTGATTTTTGTTTATATTTCCCATCTCGTATGTTAAAATAGTTACGGTGATTTTAAAATGTAGATTATTTTGCGCCCACCCTGTACGATCTTATTACACGCTAGATGACAATATGCGATACAGGACTTTTCTGGTGTAACGTCACAGTACTCAGACACTCTCAGTACTCGGAAAGTGAAGCACCGGTCATGACAGGACAACCAGAAATTTCTGAGGGTCAGATTGGTTCGAAAGCCATGTCACTTTCCGAGTACTGTTAGTATAGTCCTATTGAATGGTTTAGAATTAGGATATTCTGGTATCTTTGTCGAAATAATTTTTAGCCTGAAGCATTTTGGATATTTTGAACAATACAATTTGTAACAGCTCTGTACAACAATCCTTTTGAACTCACACTTGTGAATGTGTTTCACTGAGGTAAGTTCCGAGTTATCGACCAGATCCACATTATGGATCATAGAAGAAAAGGATACATAATAATTATTATTTAACTTTTATTTTTTAATTGCTATTTATGATAACTGCATGAATAATGGATACCAATTAAAATAACGAGTTAAAATATATACTATTTTATTATATGATCGATAATGTGGAACTGGTCCATAACTCGGAACTCACCCCAGTTCCTTTTGTTACACTAATAAAGAGTTAACTCCTACTCTTTATTAGTGCAACAAAAGGAACTGGGGTAAGTTCCTAGTTATTGACCAGTTCCATATTTTCGATCAGGTGAGAACATTATAAATAATTTAACTGGTTATTGTAATTGGTATAAATGATACTTTCAGGTATCTTAAATAGCAAATAAAAAAATAAAACACTATTATTTTCTTTATTAATATTACCTCATATTCTTATTTAATTGTCCTTTTTTAAATTGATGGATAATTTAAACTCTAACTTAATATCTTGGATAAAGACAATTATTTGTTAAATCTATAGAAGGTGTTTATAGGACGAAAAGAAAAGAATCGATAGAATCCTCAATAAACTTTATTACTCTCCTACCTTTCAGAATCACCTCCAATTAAGGCAGAGAAACCTTGTTCGGAAAATTTCGAGTTGGTCCATGGTAGGTGTCTCTACTACAGCAATGAAAAGAAGAATTGGGAAGATGCACATTATGATTGTTTTCATAGAACCAGCAGCCTCATCACTTTTAAAGATGAAAAGGATTTGCAGTCCTTCTTGCTCAATCTTCAACAGTCAGGTTAGAATAATGTAAATAGAAATCTCCCAGTCGGAAATTATTATCGCTGATTATCGGCTTACAATTGGTGATTGCAGTCGAAAATACAATCGTAATTCGAAACACTTATATTCTTCGTCGGACATTCCAAACAAAGAAGAGTGAAATTGCCCAAAATAGATACTGTTATTGTTAACCCATTAACAATATGAAATTTTGTTAATGAAATTAGCAAAATTATTGAAATTAGCAAAATTATTGAAATTATTGAAATTATCAAAATTATTGAAATTATCAAAATTATTGAAATTATCAAAATTATTGAAATTATCAAAATTATTGAAATTATCAATACCATTGAAATTAGCAAAATTATTGAAATTAGCAAAATTATTGAAAAACACATTGAAATTAACAATGTCTAATTTTCTACATTTCCTCTTCAGGACCTACACATTACCAGTTTCACATGTGGACTGGACATGCATATTTTGAAGAAAATAACAGCAGGTTCAGTGCACTGAATAATGACGCTCAGGTAAATGAAAATATTCTATTATTCAAAACAGCAAGTAGCGTTAAAATGATAAACATGGTAATATCTAAAAGTTAAGACAATCCCTAACAAATTACAACAGCTTATACCTCCTTCTCTCATTTGAGTGAAGTCATCTCACTGAGTGCAAGAATACATTTTCTTTTTAGCTTCATTGAGCAGTAAATACTATGAACAATAAATTAATTGAAAGTAAATATATTTCTATAAGTACTTTTGAACATTAATATCAGACACCACCCTCTATCAACACATTTCTTATTCTGATGTTTGCTTGCAGGTTTCACCAATGTTGTACAGGCACTCCTATGTTGCGAAACTATCCTCCTGCGGTAGACTGGATGCAGTCACGACCGGTGGCATTACTCCCTCAACTGCTGCTGAGTGTGATTCATTGAAGTTCAACTTCCTTTGCGAACAGCCTACTCTCTGATCAGTCACTTTATTTGGGGAATAGTCTCAGAGAAATGAATGCAATGTAATTAACTCTCATCACTTTATTTGGGGAATAGTCTCAGAGAAATGAATGCAATGTAATTAACTCTCATCACTTTAATTGGGGAATAGTCTCAGAGAAATGATTGCAATGTAATTAACTCTCATCATTTTATTTGGGGAATAGTCTCAGAGAAATGAATGCAATGTAATTAACTCTCATCACTTTATTTGAGGAATAGTCTCAGAGAAATGAATGCAATGTAATTAACTCTCATCACTTTATTTGGGGAATAGTCTTAGAGAAATGAATGCAATGTAATTAACTCTCATCACTTTATTTGGGGAATAGTCTCAGAGAAATGAATGCAATGTAATTAACTCTTAATTAATTATTAATTAAGTCTTAGAGCAACTAAATATTGGTTGTTGTTTAACTTGTTTTAATCCTTCACTGAAAATTTTATTTACAATTACGCATTGTTTATCATTTTGCTAAAATTATTATACCAAATTATAATTTAAAATTATTATATAAATTATAATTCAAAATTATTATATCAATTTATAATTCAAAATTATTATATCAAATTATAATTCAAAATTATTAGGTTCAATTATAATTTAAAATTATTATATCAATTATAATTAAAAATTATTATATAAATTATAATTCAAAATTATTATATCAATTTATAATTCAAAATTATTATATCAAATTATAATTCAAAATTATTAGGTTCAAATTATTATAATTTAAAATTATTATATCAAATTATAATTCTAAATTATTATATCAAATTATAATTCTAAATTATTATATCAATTTATAATTCAAAATTATTATATCAAATTATAATTCAAAATTATTAGGTTCAATTATAATTTAAAATTATTATATCAAATCATTAAATTTTTGAGAATTAAAATTTTATGTTTACTGTTCTTTTCTTTCCTTTAATTTATTAAGGTCACAACAATGAAGTTTGTGCGACCGTTTGGAAAAGAATTTAGTATTTTTATTTTAATATAGGTATAATGACAGTTGTAGAGGATATAAATTTAGATAAATGAATATAAGGAAATAATTTAAAAAATGAAGTCTGAATAAAATGACGGATTTAATAAACGACTTTAATATTTATAAATTTTTAATTATTGAAGGATAACCTAATTTGAGAAATTCTGATCCAAATTACAACAGTTCGGAGACCATGTGACACTATTCACCAGGGTTGTGACTTTGCATATTGGTGAAAAAATACATATAAAAAAAACATATGCAAATCTTAAAATTCATATGCAAATCTTGAAATTCATATGCAAATCTTGAAATGCATATGCATTTTTTATTTTGCATACACATTTTCTATTTGCACATGGAATTTCTATTTTATATACATATAAAAAGTGCTTATTAAAATAAATTGATTAATGATATTCAAATGATAAACTTCTACATAAATGAATGATAAACATCAGGCCAATGAATAAGAGCTAGATATTCATTCTACTTCAAAAATTTAAATATTATAGATTAGGTTATAATGAGGTGGGGAACTTGGTTGAACTCTGCTTCTTAATATTCCAGATAATTATTAGAGAGAACTTCAAAAACTTCTACAGAGCAGAGAAATAATGAAAATATATCTTGCGTTCTTTGATTCAACATTCTCAGTAATTCCAGCAACAATAGAGCAAATTGAGGCACGAGGCAGTTCAATCTCAACAGTGATCACTAGGGTTGTGACAATATTCTTTATGAAAATTAGGCTTTTATGCTTTATATATATGCATTTTACGCCTTAAAATTATATTCTTTTATGCTTAAAATATGCTTGCGTACAGGTTAGCGTTATAAGTTCAACCGTATGCGATCAATAAGTCAAGTGTTGGTTTTAAATTGTAATACCACTGAATATAATCAATGTTTGACTAGATACTAGGATTTGTATGGTCAGAAGAACAGATAATTTAGATCTTTTTTAGTGGGTGACCGTTTAAAGATCGTGCGCTGTACGAGCTTTACCTGTATAAAAGATACTTCATATTTATGACTTGTTAATGTACTTGGAAGCAGACTTTATAAGAAGTGTTTCAATATATAAAATTTCACAATTAAAAGATATTACCTTTCATTCTACATCTCAGTGTTTTATTATTTGTACAATTAATAAAAAAACATTTGGTGAGAATACATGGGCTTCTTAGTAACAGCCTATTTCGAAAAATAGATGGAAATCTAGAATGTCTACTTAACTGAAATACGTTTAATTTTTTTAATTAAAATTATTTTCTGCATATGCGTTTTATAAATGCATTTATTTTGCATTTGCGTTTCATAAATGCATATGCATTTATAAAACGCATATTTCCAGCGAATATGCACTAATTTTTATGTGCATACACTGCATATTGTCTCAACCCTACTACTCACCATATTATCAATTATTAGAAACAAGTTTCAGTTTGTCCACATGGAATATTGATTCTCATATTAAGTAAGTTTGTATCATTTTTTGTACATTAATTTGTAGTTCAAACTGTGGTGGCTTTAATTTCTTTGTTTTTAAGTAGTCCGTTAAACCAGATCCAAATATTGTTATTAACTACATAGGAAGCAGAAGTCTCCAGTTATACAACAATTAATTTGTTTAGTGGGGGTTTAACGTCTGCATAGGAACCAAAGGCCATATCACTGACGTAAAAGGAAATTAAATACAAGGGACTGGAAGAAGCAGTCAGAAAAGAAAGTGGAGCCATGAATAGAGTCGCTTATCATCAGTCAGTGACTATGCTTATAGATGCAGAAAAGCTACTCTGTGAGTGCATGCAGTCACTTACCAAGGAATGTTCGTAGATGAACATTCCTAACCCTAGGCTATTTTCAGTTAAGTTGTTTTTCACTGTAACTTACGCATGTAGGACAGATTAAGAATAATTTTACAGTAAATAACTAATATTACTTACTTACCATCAAATGATTTTTAAACTATTCTACCTGTAAACGATACGACGAAAACAGCTCAACCCTTCATCTCCTGAAATTCATTTTTTATTAGGCATCTTATTGCAGTCGCAATAGAACATTTTAAACCATTGAAAAACTTTAGCACGTTCGTGGCCCAGAACGGAAGTTTCCGTCATGTTCAATACTTAGCATATCGATGATAAATATAATCAATACTTATAATTAGGGTTGAGACAATATGCACATAAATATTTAGTGCATATTCGCTTGAAATATGCATTTCCATAAAGTGCATATGCATTTGAAAAACGCATATGCAAAATATATGCAGCAAATAATTTTAATTAAAAAAACATTGCAAATATGAATTTCTCGAAATAGGCTGTTACTAAGAAGCTAATATATTTTAATTTTTTTTTTAAATGTAAAATATATTTATAAACTAAGTGGTAGAATAAAGTATGTTAATTAATATCTTTTAATTGAAGATAATTTCAATATATTGAAACACTTCTTACAAAGCTGTTTTCAAGTACATTTATCAAGTCTTGAATATGAAAAATCTAGTATACAGGTAATTGAAGCTCGTACAGCGGATGATCTTTAAACGGACACCCCCTAAAAATACAAAAATTATCCGTCCTTCTGGCCATGCAACTCCTACAACAACCTCTTTTAACTAAATAGTTTAATCAATATTCTATTCGTCTACCAATTATCTAGTCGTACATTTATTATATTCAAGGTATTACAATTTACAATAAACACTTAATGTACTGTTTTTTAGATCTTCAGTATTTTGATTTTGTTACCTATTTTTTTTTACATGTTTTCTTTGATTAGAGAAGATCTATAAAATTAAAAAGAGGTGTAACTACCCTATATTTTCACTTGGTTTAGTTACTAATATCTTTATTTCATTTTATTTACCTCATTACTTCGTACCTACGTACATTTATATGAGTAAGTTATATAAATATTATAAGATTTTCATTAGAAATTTATTCAATAATAATCTGAGATTGTTTACCCTCATTAGAGTTTCTTTGAAATTTTGTTAAAGAAAACTTAAAATCCCCAATTAAACTAATAATTTTTGTCCTTTGTAGGACAATATACCAATAAAAATTAAACAATATAACAATTTATATAAATTGTTATAAATATAAATTTAATTAATATATTACCATGCAGAAAATTTAATTTTAATTGAATTCATTAAAAGTATAACGTAATAATGGGAAATAAATTGGTACTGATGATGACCCGTTATTTGTAACGGGAAAGTACACAAGTAATTATTTTTTTTTCTTTCATGTTCGAAAGTATGGAATTGTTCGATAATTCTGTACTCACCCTACGTTCAAAAGAAATTGATTATCCATTTCACTGTATTTAGAAAATAGTACTATTTTCACTATTGGTATATTGGCTTTACCTGTATACTGTCCGTTGTACAAGCTTTACCTGTATATAAATGAATATAAACAGTAACACTAGCTCAGAAAATAGGAAGATCAGTCGATAAGTTAATTAAATTTTATAATTACCTCCGCAAATTTGCAGAGGGTTATATTTTATCCGGCATTTCATCCTGTTCGCATAACTTATTTCACTAATCATTATCCATTTGCATATTCATCGTCAAGAACAGGGAGTCAAAAACTGGACCTAGCATTTAATTTCAACCAACTGCCATTTGTTGGATACCTACTTCCAATACAGGCTCACCATCCCTTGTATTAAATGATCTGAACATTGTTCCCCCACTTAAAGTATCTAATATCCTCGTTAAAAAAACACTAGGTACTATATTTCTGAATAAAATAATCACAAATATTCTAAGTATAAAAGGGATCTACTTAAATAAAACAAAGACATAATCACATATACAGTAGGGTGGGCCAAAAAATAACGTTTTGGATATTACTTACGGAATAGTGAAATAAAGTTGATATGACAAGTAAAAGTACGTGTACTGAAATTTGAGTGAATTCTGACATGATTAACAGTTGCCCCCGAGCGATTCAAATGGTGATTTTTACTACATTTTAGCAAAAAACTCATAAACTCTGATGTATTATCATTAAGAATAGGAAAATAGCTAGACAAGAACTTATTTTGGTGTATGTGCCAAAAAATCAGACAGGTACGACAATGTTTACAGTTGCCCCCACTCCTCCAAATTGTTCGAATTTAGCCACCGCTGGAGACTGTAGTCAGTCTAGTGCTCCACACTTATGGAGGTCTGGTGCTCAATGAAGAACATAATAAGGAAACTTATATGCAAGAAGTAGAACAAAAAACATTAATTATTGATTAATAAACCAACATTTCAATATTTGGGACACTTGGTAACTCAAAAAAGTTGACAAAGCTAATTTCATGAGTTATTATCCAATTGCTGAAATCCGAGTAAATTCGAAATTTTTGCATTACGAAAATATTGATAAATGCTTTTATAAAATGAAATCAATACAATTCACAAAGTCATTTTGAGAATTAAATTACTTCTATCTTATCACAATAACAGCATAATTGCTCTAGAAGCCAAATTTTGAGAGAAATATTGTAATACTAATATATTTTACAATAAAAGAGCTCGGGGCAACTGAAAAGTATTAAATATTAATCTGCAATTTTGCAAGTTGTGTTTTTTCATAAAGTGCCAACTAATTTTACCTATTCCGCAGAAAAAAACAAAATCGAATATTTCAAATTAATGGGAAAATATCTTTTTGTACAAAACTTCAAATGTTTAGGGGCAACTCAAAAATATAGAAAAATGGCCTGAAAATTGGCATGCAATGTTCTTTCAATACGTATCAACTTATTATAACTATTCCATATGAAGATTCTGTAGTTTGTCCGAAATCCCTATTTATCAAATATTATTATCTTTATATAATAAAATTAAACTGAATCTGTAAATTTGGTGGCAGGTCAATTATTTGCAGTATATGGCGTGATAAAATCTGGACCAATATTTTGGGGTATTGTTCCATTGCCAGTGAATTCCCATTAATTTCCCCCTTGAGATTTTGCAGCTAGTAACAGTTGAAGTCAGCAGGTGATGCGTGATACAACAGCGGTCATTGGCATGTGAAATTCTGCTGGTAATGTCTTCGATCTGAACTAGGATAGAGATGAAAATAGCGTGCGTGAACGCACACTGTTGACAGCAACTTTCCTTAACACTAACAATTTAACAATGATGTTAAATACCGTATTAACGGCAAAGTGAAATGGACACTCTTTCTCTATAGGCAACATAACTGTCTCTGAAGTAATAGTAAATTTGTAAGACAGCACAATGCCAGAAATTACAAAGGAGGCCCTATCCATTCAGGCCCAAATCCACTATACACGGTATGTGAATAATACTTCCAATCTATTGGTCTAGTATAGTGTTTTTATACAATTTCTATTGTATAAGTATCTAGTCACTCCTTTCTCTACGATCCTTAACTTAAAATTACCTGCCAGTATTATTATAACTATTTTAATTACTTGCTCCCTAATTACTCATTCACTAATTACTTATTCCCTAATTACGATTTGATTCCACAATGGTTATTTCTATATAAATTTCATCGTATTAAATTTCCGTTCATATTCTAAATAATAGACTAACCTTCTAGTTACTAAATTTCTCTGTATTTCAATAAACCTTACCATTTCTTTATTCCATTTCAGGCGATGGTTAGCGGGGCTGCAGTTCAAGCTTTCGTCACTTACCCCCGTACTGCTCCATTACAATTGTTACCAAAATAGTCAATTTTATAGCCATATAAAACTCACTCAGTTCATTGTAAATGTGGATAGAATCAATATATAATATAGCTTAATAAATGCGTATCACTTCCTTTCTTGTTTTTGAGGCAGCCAGAAAAAGCAGATTCTCTTTAAATAGTTTAAAAAAAATAATTATCTTTATTCAGACAATGAACACTAAAATAGATTTGCTTCTCTGCTCTACGATGCTCCGTCCATCGCCAATTGTAGTGGCCTCCAACCGACTGTGAGGTGCCTATAGCAGGTCACAGGGCAACACCCAAACTGCCGTCATCATACTTCTCCTTAACTGACGTCATTATACTGAAAGCATTGCCCCTCTGAACTGCCAAAGCAACTCTCTGCTCTAACCAAAAGGTCTCTCTCACATCATCAGTGATGTCGGTAATTCAGCTTTAAAATATTTGGTGTGTGCGTGTATAACGTACTAAGTTTCACCGATTGTTATCGAAAAATAAAAGAAATGAACAATATCATTGATTTACATATAATTATAGCTCACAGTGTTTGTTATTTAGTTTAGTTATTCTTATCCAAATATTCCTACGTGTATACAATATATATAATAATAAATGGTAGATTATATCCGTTTGTAATTTTCGAAATAAAATTTTGTAGGAGCTTCATATCATCTTCTGCATTACTTGGTGGTCACCTGTAAAAAAATATCGGTGAATAATTACGACAATCCATGTATTTCAATGTACATCTATTGTTACTAAAAAAAAACTATCATTTTAACTGTTATTCTATTTGTAGTTTTTAGGGTGTCCCAGAGCTACGGCATCCGAAAGAAACTGTTATCACTTTAGAAGTTCAGAAGTAAGATGGAAGACAAAAACATCATTTAAAAGAGAATTAAAAAACGATTAACTTCGATTTATTAGTTTAGGTTATCTTTTCGGAAGATATCTATTTACTCGTGGCATTGAAAAATAATCACACGGAGTTTCTCTGCAGCAAATGATAACATGTGGAGAATGCAGCTAGAGGCATTTTGTTAGTTGCCTCTTGGTTTTCAGAGGCAAAAATTCTATTATTTAGTTAAATTAGTTTGTTATTCTTTGTTTTGTAAATGAGAATGTGCTATATTTGAAGCTATAGACTTAGGTTTGTTTGTTATTCTTTGTTTGTAAATGAGACTGTGCCTTATTTGAAGTTATAGACTTAGGTTTGTTTGTTATTCTTTGTTTGTAAATGAGACTTTGCCTTATTTGAAGTTATAGAGTTAGGTTTGTTTGTTATTCTTTGTTTTCAAATGAGACTGTGCTTTATTTGAAGCTATAGACTTATCCAAGAAAGTACATACTGTCCTTTTTTGAAGCCATAAACTTATCCAAGAAAGTACTGTGCTTTATTTGAAGCTATAAATTTTTCCAAGAAAGTACATACTGTCCTTTTTTGAAGCCATAAACTTATCCAAGAAAGTACTATGCTTTATTTGAAGCTATAGACTTATCCAAGAAAGTACTGTGCTTTATTTGAAGCTATAGACTTATCCAAGAAAGTACTGTGCTTTATTTGAAGCTATAGACTTATCCAAGAAAGTACTGTGCTTTATTTGAAGCTATAGACTTATCGAAGAAAGTTCTGTGCTTTATTAGAAGCTATAGACTTATCCAAGAAAGTACTGTGCTTTATTTGAAGCTATAGACTTATCCAAGAAAGTACTGTGCTTTATTTGAAGCAATAGACTTATCCAAGAATGTTGCATCGTTCAAAGTTTCGTGTTCAAACCGTATAGCAAATCCAAGCCTTTTCTATTAATGATGTCTTGGACAATTTGAGCTTTGTATGATTAAAGATAATAAAAAATACTAAAACTACGGTGCAAAAGCAGTTTTGAAGTTTATGTTTTTTGTGCAAACAGTCTAATAGAGATTCATAGAGTAGTTCTTAATCATTGTTTCACAGGCTCAATTTTGATATATTTTCATCCTGGTTTCTTCTTGGCAATTGAACCCTTGTTATATAAATGTCTAGCAAATTTTTAAATTACCTTTTCGACTGTCAATTATTTTCTGTAAAGAAAGTTCTGAAAGATATCTGTTCTTTAGCTACGCTTACGTACTTGATGTATTGAGTTGTGATGGTTATTATTATATGGTCTGTTATCCAAATATCGATGTATTGTGAAGGGCTCGAAATAATATTTAATTTGTAACGTGACTAATCGCAGTATCATAAAAACAGATACAAAATATGAATCCCTTTTTTTGTTTTCTTTCAAATGCTTCATTTGTTTTTTAATTCTCCTCTCAAACTTTTCAAGTTATAACAGTTTATTTCATGTCCCGTAACGCTGGTACACCCTGTACGTCATATTCTAATGTAAATTACAATAACACTAGTTGAATTAATCCTCACATATTACTATCTTTTAACTAATAGTCAGAGTAACCATATTTTATAATATTTAATATCATCTACCACAACAAACCTTTGTAGAAGCGAACATTTTCAGAACTTGGAGTCATCTGATTCATTTTCTTTTTTCTTTTGCAGTAGCAGGCCATAACAATTACAATTGCTAGCAAGAAGATGATTGAAGGAATAATAATAATAATCGTCATGTGATTTTTATGCACTGAGGAAAAATTGGTTTCATCATTAGGAAGAGATTCAGTCAAGACGATTTTATGTATTTTGCAGATGTAGCTCTTGAGGCTAGTACAATTGGCATCTTTCCATTCTCGAGAAAAACGGTTAATTTCTCCACACTTTCTATTTGGGTCATTTGGCTCACCACTTGCCCAATTTAGATGGTCCATATGGGGTCCCATCGAACCAGACGAAACTCTGGTTACTTTGATAAAGACCAATCCACATAGAAGATAGTAGATGGTTTCGTTCAACGTAGTGTCTTAAGAAATCCTCCTCCTGTTTCGAATGTATCGAAACCAAGTTGCCACCTTCTTTTCGACAGCGAATATTGGCATTGAACCAGTCAGCCTTCTTTTCAGTATCAAAAAGGTAGCAGTACTCACCATGAAAATTTATCCATTGGTCAGAAGGACACGAACCAGTTACATCTGGGCCCTCTAGAATGTACTTTGTGGACGAATACTTGCAAATGAATTTGTTCTCTCTTGAGCATGGTTCAGAGAACCATTTTCCTCCATCACTTACAGAAAGAATAACACAAGAGTCGTTGGCAACCATTCCCCAGTTAGTGAACAAGACTGGGTTACCGTCCAAAAACTGGAACGTTTGAGTTTTCTGAATGTGAATTGATGAGATGTTATTACCTTGCATCTTCAACCAGATGATCAACTTCAAAAAATAATTTACGAGTTAAATTGTGAACTCTTACTTTGTTGTATTCCATTCCCATCCAGAAGCGGTAGTTCAGAGTATATTTTCTCAACAAACCGGTGTAAATATAGGCATTCTCTTCCAAAAACTCAACAGACATCAAATTTGATCCAAGTTGTTGACAGTATTCTTCTGCTTCCTGATGAATCAATAAATGTTAATAGAATAAATGATGAATAAATTATTACCATTATAAAAGTAGTTTATATAAAACTATTCATTATATCAGAATCTATCCATGAATTCACCTTGCATGTTTTCTCTTCATCGATGACTCTGTAACAGGCATCACCTTTCTTAACAAACTCAGTCAAAGGTTCATCGCAGAAATTTAAGTTTGAATCGTACTGAAGAGTACTGTCTGAAATATAAATCAGAATGCTTAAATATGGTAATCGAATTTTAAAGTTAACAATTTAAAAAATGTTAAAGATGATATAAAAATATACATATATACAGAATTTCAATTGATTTTCATTAGAATATTCCAAAAATTGAAGGAAGGTGTATAGGACTATAGGTACGTGTTGTTAGTTTTCAATTTATAGCTATTTATTGTTACATCGAATATCTATTTAGTATTAAAGAATTCACTGATTATTTCAATAATTTGGGAAATATCTAAAGTTTCATAAGCATCATCAATATTCCAATTTTAATTCCAAATTATTTCAACATCGCAACAAAAAAAAAAGATACATAATTATAGATAATTTGTGTATCCCACTTGTTTCAAGCATATTTTGACAAATAATAAATGCAATCATTTCTCTGAACACTCATTGACTTAATCACCAACTAATTATTAAGTCAATCCATGTAGAATAGAAGTAGATTTTCATCAATAATCACATAATCAGCAATCTATAACTCTCTTAAAAGAATATTTCCTTGACTTGAAGAGTTAGCAAACTCTGCAGTCTACGAATTACAGTGCTGATACTTGCAGTATTTATTTCTTATACCTTTTGCTTCTGTTGATGATGTGCGGATATAGAATATTGATAGTTTGGATGGAAAAATAGAAATATTGAATCTTCACAAACCTGCCGGTATTTGACAGATAAAGCTAATCTCTTTATCGCATTTTCTGTCGTTCCACCTGTAGGTTTTTCTTGGGATGAGCTCCACACAAGATTGAGAGCCCTGAACTTTGAATAAAAACAGTATAGCATCAAATGTAGGAGTTCTAGGTATATTCCACCCTGGTATATTCTGCCCTGGTATATTCCACCCCGATAAACAATTAATTCACTTCAGTATAGGGGTTAAACATCTGTCCTTCAGAACCAAAGGCCATATTACAGACTTACGAAAGAACTTCAAGAAGAAGTAGTCAGAAAGGATATGTGCTCCATGATCAAAATCCCCTACCATCTGTAGTTGACAAAGCTCATGTATGCAGAATAGCTACTTTGTGAATGCAGTCACTTACCACCTATCAGTGATAAATGAAGCCTACGAGTCTACCTAACACAAAATGTAAGACAACATAATTGAAGAGCATAAACCTAACACTATACTCTAAAACTGCAATTAGCTGTTAAAAAAAATAAACATGGAAAGAGAAAATACATAATCCTAATTACGACAGTTTGGAGCACAGGGGATGCCAACCCCCTTCTTTTCCATTTACCACAGGATATATTTAACTGATAAAGTGCTTTCACACGATCTTTCTTTCTGCTGTTCTATCACATGTGTAGAGAAAAATAAACAGCTTGAGATTGACCAACATAAAGTAGGCCATTCACGGTCAGTCTGGACTTACGGAATTCCTTCAGGCGCTGAAAGATGACGTCCACTAACGATCAGTCTTCCCATCAGTGCATGCAGGTCACTGCAGGATAGACTACCGTGGTGTTCAAGATGGACTAAGGACATAAGCCCCCCGACACGAACCCATCTTTTTTAATCTTTTTATAATATGAATAAATTAAGATGGCTTCGAATCTCTCAGAATAAAAGGCACTGCAAACTTCATGATTATTTAACGAACAGGAAGAGGGGGTTCATGTCCAACACCCGTTCAGGCCATAGAAATAGCATCCTCCTTTTGTGATAATTAATTAGGGTTAATAGGATTAGGGCATGTTATGGCGCATTCTATTGTAAAGAAACTCAGAATGACTAAATCAAAGCCTTTGAATGCTAATACAGTGTCAGCAAGCGGCTAAAACTGACCAATGACCTGATCACTCACCATTCACGGTCAGTTTTACCTTCAGATTTCTTAAGCCCCGCCTCAGAAATCAAGCATCACATGATCTCCTCCGGCCAACTGACAGTCGGACTGACAGGCCTCAAATACCTCCATTCACGATCAGTTTTACCAAATCTCAAGGATTTCCTTGAGGCGAAACTGATCGTGAATGGCCCGCTTAAGGTTAAATTTGATATAAAGAAAATGCGAGTTACTTAGTATTGTACAAAAAACTAATAAATGATTAATATTAATGACTAACCAAACCTAACCCGTAAATTGGGGTGGAATATAACTAGGGTAGAATTTAGCGGGGTGGAATTTAACAGTCACCAATGTATGTCACCTGGTGATTAATACCAGGAGTTAGACAGATTAAGCATTTATAAATTAAATAAAAATGTAAAAAGTAATTTTATTTTCCAAACAAATAATCAATCGCAGGTTTGAGTTCTACTTTGAAATATAATCAGTTCCATTACAAAAGTTTAGTTAGGTTTGATAATAATTGTTTATTTATAACTGACTTTTTTGCTCGGTTCTCCCATTGCCCAATTGGTGTACTGCAGAGGGCTCTGATCCATCCAAACGAAGTCAAAGTAGAGATGCATCATCCCAACCCAAACACTGCTCATCTTAGTAGGCACATCCAAAAACAAAGAAACTATCACATCTGAAAATTAGAAAGAACTCGTTATTCACCCTTGTGAGCCACCCTTGTGAGCCACCCTCGTGAGCCACCCTTGTGTGTCACCCTTGTGCACCACCCTTGTGCACCACCCTTGTGCGCCACCCTTGTGCGCCACCCTTGTGCGCCACCCTTGTGCGCCACCCTTGTGCGCCACCCTTGTGCGCCACCCTTGTGCGCCACCCTTGTGCACCACCCTTGTGCACCACCCTTGTGCGCTACCCTTGTGCGCTACCCTTGTGCGCCACCCTTGTGCGCCACCCTTGTGCGCCACCCTTGCGTGCATAATATTCATGCATTGATTTCGTGCACCGCCAGTTTTTTTGCATCGCCTATTAAATCTTAGTAGCAACGTGTTTTTTTTGTTTAGTTCTCAACTTTGAGTTTCCGTTTATTTTTGATTATTATTTTTCTTATATATATTTTTTTGATACACTCCTTATTTCTGTGTTTTCATAATTCATATTATCATTTCACATTAATTAATTTGAGTTTAAATTTATTTACTTTTGTTTTCCATTCGACTGACCCGACTAACCTGACTGATTTATTTAGAGCTACGCCCTACTACCGTATTTCCTAACTAGGTAAAGTGTAGCTAGACTTACTAATTATTTTCCGTTCATTTCATTTTTTTGTATAATTTATTTTGAGTTAACGTTCATTTGGTTACGTTTATTTGGTTACGTTTATTTGGTTACGTTTATTTGGTTACGTTTATTTGGTTACGTTTATTTGGTTAAGTAAATGCGGATTTTGAGCCACTTCAATTTTAGGTCTTACAGACTTTGTACAAAGTTATCATTTTAATATATTATTTAGATTGCATTATAAATGAGATATAATTATAAAAAAAATAATAAAATGATGGTATTTCAGAAAATAAGGAAGTGGCTCAAAATTGAAGATTTTGATTTTGAGCCACTTTTCAAAAATACCTACTAAATGACATTTTGTCAACAAGAAATATATGTATTATGATTATAAATAAATAGAGCACAAAATATATAAAAAAAACATTTCAGTTTAATGGATATTAAGAAACAGTGGCTCG